>JAGKTI010004905.1:0-35443 GCA_018397915.1 Birgus latro
CTCGAAAACTACAAATCGCATCACAACCGGACATACCTCATTAGAAAGCCAATGAAATTCTCTATCAAAAGTTATATAAAAAAAAATTCTGTATGATGGAAAACACTCGAACGACGAAGTTCGGAAGTTAGATCAACGTTCCAAAATGTTTATTCACGGCGGCCTAGTGTACTTTTATTCGTATTTTTCTGGTTTTTCTTTTGGCTTATCAGCTAGAACAAACATCGGCGAATAAGATGATGTGAGTTTCAGGGCAACATTTTGAGGTTTGGGTGGTGAAAATGAGGCGAGAATACGTGTAATTTGCGTACCGCGGGCTACCAGCCTCCGGAGTGCACGGCGGAGTAAAATCTTGAGCCGTGAAACTTAATAAAACTTATCGTGCACGAAAGGGTTAATAACCACAATGTCTGAAATTAACATAGCTGGTGAAGTCACCACAACAGAAGATGTGATTACTGCAACATCTGTCGAGGACGCATTACAGGAGGTGAGGCAAGAGGATGCCAATGAAGTTAGTGGGGGTGTGAAAGGTAAAAACATTAGATTACTAGTGGAGAAGGGAGAAAAAGTTAACAGATGCAGAGAACACTTTAACGAATTGTTGAATATAGAGAATGAAAGTAATGCAAGTATAAGTGGCTGGGGAATGGTGGGAAGAAGGAGGGTTGTGAGAAGAGAGGAAGAAATCAGTAGGATGGAAGTGGTGGAAGCAATGAAGAAAGTTAAAATGGAAAAAGCCCCAGGAATTGATGGAGTGTGTGGTGAAATGCTGAAGCATGGGGGAGAGATAGTAATAGAATGGATGTGGAAAGTGTGCAGATTGGCCTGGGAGGAAGGTAGGGTCCCAGAGGATTGGAAGTCAGGTATAATCATTCCTCTGTACAAAGGAAAAGGGGGAAAAGAAGTGTGTGGTAATCATAGGGGCATTTGCCTTCTTAGTGTAATGGGAAAAGTATATGGTAGGATACTTATTGACAGAGTTAGGGAAATAACAGAGGAATTAGTTGAAGAAGAACAGGGAGGTTTTATGAAGGGAAGAAGTTGTGTAAACCAGATATTCATTCTTCGATCTTTTGTGGAAAAGTTTCTAGAGAAGGGAAAGAAGTTGTATGCAGCCTTCATGGATTTGGAGAAAGCATATGACAGGGTGGATAGAGAAGGATTGTGGAAAGTATTAAGAATATATGGAGTGGATGGGAAGTTGTTGAAGGCAGTGAAGAGTATGTATGAGGGTGCTAAGGCTGCAGTCCATGTGGATGGCAAACTGAGTGAATCTTTCCATTTGAAGGTTGAATTGAAACAAGGATGTGTCATGTCACCATGGTTGTTCAATCTGTACATGAATGGGGTTATAAAAGAGATACAAGGTCAGGCAGTGGATGTTGGAGTGGCCCTAGTGAGAGAGGGCAGTGTTTGGAAACTCCCTGTACTGTTGTTTACAGATTATACTGTGTTGTTAAGTGAAGATGAAGGGGAGCTGCAAGGCTTGGTAGATGAGTTTGGGAGAGTGTGTAAGAAACGGAATCTGAAGGTGAATGTAGGGAAGAGTAAAGTGATGGTCTTCGAGAGAAGTGAAGCCAGTGAATGTACAGTGAGATTGGATGGGGAGGATATGGAGAATGTGAGTGCATTTAAGTACTTGGGTAGTGTGATGAATAAGGATGGAAGTATGGAGGGTGAAGTGCTTGAAAGGGTGCAGCAGGGAAGGAAGGTTGCTGGTTCGTTGAAAGCGGTGATGAGGTGAGCATGGAAGTGAAAAAGTTGTTACATGACTGAATTGTGATACCAACTCTAACATATGGAAGTGAAGCTTGGACCCTGTTGGAGGGACAGAAGTCAAGAGTGACAGCAGTGGAAATGAGTTATTTGAGAGGTGCATGTGGAGTCACATGGAGTGACAGACTAACAAATGAAGAAGTGAAGGAGCATTGTGGTGTGGATGTGGGCGTGATAGGAAGCGTTAGGAGAAACACATTAAGGTGGTTTGGGCATGTGGAGAGTGAAAGACTGATGAGGAGAGTGTATGTGAGTGTGGTGGAGGGGGGGAGAGGGAGGGGGAGGCCGAGGATGAGATGGAGGGTTGGAATGGAGAGGTACATGAGAGAGGGGAGTGTGAGTTGGGAGCGGGGTAGTGAAATGGTGGGGGACAGAGCGACATGGAGGCGATTTGTTTGTGGCCACCCCATGTGGGATTGAGGCATCTGGCAATAGATAGATAGAGGCAAGAGGAGGTTACACCGATGCCAGAAACACCAGGAGAGCTCTGCATGATGCAGATCAGCTGAATCTTGGCTGCTGTAGATGCCTCAACCCTTTGGCTTTGGCAGCCTTGACGACAGCCTACTGAATGTGCTCAGTGTGGAGAAATAGGAAAAAAATTGTGTGTTTTCAACTTGTGTTTTAACCCATTTATCCTTAATCAGACAAACTTTAGTTTTTCTATTATCGTTTGCAACACACTGCATGTCCGTAGGCACTCCCAACCTGGAGAACGATTTGGGTGAATACAAGGTGTGTTTTGACCGTCTGACATGGGAAATTGCCCGGTGAGGTGGAAATGTCCACCAAACCACAAGATTTTTCCCGTTCAAAATAGGGTTACTGCCACATTACCTCATCGCAGTAATCCATCCATCATCTAATCCTATGCCACTGCATGAGAAGTGTAGGAGCCCAGGGCTAGGCAAGTTGGTCCTGACATTTAAGATGAGAGTGACCAACCTCACTCATCCCTGAGTGACATTATGTGAGCAATAAACCCCAACCATCCCTCGTATATAAACCTACACCGGCTCAGTCCGATTGGAGTGCTTGAATTACCCACTAAACCACCAGGCACCATAATCTGTTTATATGGTTACCACCCAGTGTGGTAAATGGTTTCTTGATGTACAGGAAGCCATTTGGCTTGTCGCTCAGTGTAGAGTTACCCAAAGGCAGAAGGAAGAGGAAAGAGTGAAGGAAAGAAAAACAAAAGAGGGAATGTAAAGTCACCCGTAGGCAGGAGGAAGAGGAAAGAATGAAGGATAGAAAGACAGAAGAGGAAGGAAGGAAAAGAAGAAAGGGCAGACACTAAAAAAAAAAAAAAAACAGTCCCGTATGATTTTATTACGATATTCCACAGTGTGTACGCTAGACTTTAGCGAAATAGTAGCTGTGTGAGGAAAATCATTAGAAACTTTATAAAGCTTCATGAATGACTTTTATACCACCTTCATAAAACATATTGATATAATGTCATGAGTTATTTCATAGCATAGCTGCTCAGTTTGCAACCACAAAAATGTTCGCTAGCTATTGGGCAATGACTTCGCTGATTATTGCAAAAATATCACTAAATCACTTGTGTTTTATCACTCTAATTCACAGTATAATATAAAATAACACTTTCAGCCACTCTTATATGATTCCAGTGTGATTTGAGTACATATTGCTTCGTATTATTTATGAGAAAGAAAAAGATAGGCAGCAATTAAACCGGTTTAGACCAGCTTATCGAGGGTATGTGTACACGTGTGCGTGTAGCACTCAACCTGAAATTTCGTCAGGACCATGTGCTTTTCCTTTGTCTAATTTACTTAACTGTTTCTGTACTTCTTTTTTTGATATTTGTATAGAGTATCTGGTAATATCTGTGGGCATGCATATTCCATATCATCTCTTTCCAAATTATTTTCTTTTGTAAAAACTGATTGGAAATTTTTATTTAGTGCTTCACAAATATCTTTCTCTTGTGTATAGATGATCCCCTCATCCATAATGGACTGTATTTTATCTTAACTTTGGGTTTGCTTCAGATGTAGCTGTAAAATAGCTTAGGTTGATCACTACTTTTATTTTAATGGCTTCCTCAAACTGTCTCTGAGCCTCCCTCCTTATCTTTGTATAATCATTTCTTGCCTGTTTATAGTTGTTATATGCCCTCTCAGTACTGTGTCTTCTGTATCTGTTCCACAGCAAGTCTCTTTTTTCTTTTGATTTTTAACATTCTGTGTTAAACCATTTCTTCATTTTCATTTCTGTGTTACTGTGTCTTCTGTATCTGTTCCACAGCAAGTCTCTTTTTTCTTTTGATTTTTAACATTCTGTGTTAAACCATTTCTTCATTTTCATTTCTGTTTTTTTGTGCTGAGGGATGTAATTTTGGACTCATATTTCATAGAGATCACAAAATTTTCTATATACTGTATATTTAAATCTCGTCCTCGAAGCTCCTTTTCCCAATCTGTTTGTAAGAAGTACTTCTTCAGGTCATGATAGTTGCCCTTTTTGCAGTTTAGCCTCTTTTTGTAATTCTCATTACTGGTAACGTCATATGCAATCCTAAAGATATACAATTTAATACTGCATGGCCGATTTTGTTGAATGGAGGATGATACATTATACTGTCAGTTTCATTTTCTTGCCTAGTAAATATAAGATCTAGTACGGATGGATCATCAGGTCCTCTTTTTCTGGTGTTTTCTTTTACATGCTGTGTTACGAAAAACTCCTGCACAAGATCTAGGAGCTTTTTGATCCCAACATCTTTCATGGCTTTTTACATCTAGAGTATTCCAATTTACAGTATATTTGTATTGAAATCTCCAATTAACAAAATTCTCACAGATTTCTCTTCCATTCTATGTTATGTACTTAAACTGAATTGTGCTTTCCACCAGGTCTTCATATTTGCCTCTTTGCCAAATGTTTTGGGTGGCATGAATAAATTTGCCACAATTAATTTCCCATCAGATGTGTTAATCTCCAATGCAGTCATTTCTACTTGTGAAAGTATATCTAGTTTTATTTCTTTGACTTGTAGATTTTCTTTGTTAAGAATATAATTCCTCCTCCCTTTCTTAAATTTCTGTCTCCTTCATATACAGTATTGTATTCCTCTAAGTTTAGGGTATCGTTTGATATCTTTAGGGTTGATTTTGTTTCAGTTAAATGCAGATAGTATGTGGTTCCATTCTTTCGTATGGTCTTCTGTCTCTATAATAATTTAGACACCATTCCATCTACATTTAAGTACATCAGCTTAATCATCTTGTTTACATACTTGCCATAACATGAGTCTGCTGCCAGGGGTGTCAAACTCATGGCCCGAGGGCCAAATGTGGCCCTCGGGTTGGTCATAAATGGCCCGTGAGATGACAGTAAGAATTATCAGTCCTTGAAATTATAATTGTTATGAATGAAAATATAATATTAAGAGACAGAAAATTTATAAATTATCTTTTATTCATAATGGTAAGAGAGAGTAAGCAGAGAGTGGATGAGGAATGTGGAAGGAATTTGAGTGCAAAGTGGAGGGAATGTAAGAAAATGTTCTGGAAAGAGGTAAAGACAGCTAGACAGGTGCCAACGAAGTTAGAGGGAGTGTGAAAGATAAAAATGGTAGATTACTAGTGGAGAAGGGAGAAAAAGTGAACAGATGGAGAGAACACTTTAACGAATTGTTGAACGTAGAGAATGAAAGTAATGCAAGTATAAGTGGCTGGGGAATAGCGGGGAGAAGGAGGGTTGTGAGAAGAGAGGAAGAAATCAGTAGGATGGAAGTGGAAGCAAAGAAGAAAGTTAAAATGGGGAAAGCCCCAGGAATTGATGGAGTGTGTGGTGAAATGCTGAAGCATGGGGGAGAGATAGTAATAGAATGGATGTGGAAGGTGTGCAGATTGGCCTCGGAGGAAGGTAGAGTCCCGGACGATTGGAAGTCAGGTATAATTATTCCTCTGTGCAAAGGAAAAGGGGAAAAAGCAGTGTGTGGTAATCATAGGGGCATTTGCCTTCTTAGTGTAATAGGAAAAGAATATGGTAGGATACTTATCGACAGAGTTAGGTAAATAACAGAGGAATTAGTTGGAGAAGAACAGGGAGGTTTTAGGAAGGGAAGAGGTTGTGTAGATCAGATATTCATTCTTCAATCTTTAGTGGAAAAGTTTCTAGAGAAGGGAAAGAAGTTGTATGCAGCCTTCATGGATTTGGAGAAAGCATGCATATGACAGGGTGGATAGACAAGGATTGTGGAAAGTATTAAGAATATATGGAATGGATGGGAAGTTGTTGAAGGCAGTGAAGAGTATGTATGAGGGTGCTAAGGCTGCAGTGCGTGTGGATGGCAAAATGTGTGAATCTTTCCATTTGAAGGTTGGATTGAAACAAGGATGTGTCATGTTGCCATAGTTGTTCAATCTGTACATGGGTGAGGTTATAAAAGAGATACAAGGTCAGGCAGTGGATGTTGGAGTGGCCCTAGTGAGAGAGGGCAGTGTTTGGAAACTCCCTGTACTGTTGTTTGCAGATGATACTGTGTTGTTGAGTGAAGATGAAGGAGAGCTGCAAGGCTTGGTAGATGAGTTTGGGAGAGTGTGTAAGAAACGGAATCTAAAGGTGAATGTAGGGAAGAGTAAAGTGATGGTCTTCGAGAGAAGTGAAGCCAGTGAATGTACAGTGAGATTGGATGGGAAGGATATGGAGAATGTGAGTGCATTTAAGTACTTGGGTAGTGTGATGAGTAAGGATGGAAGTCTGGAGGGTGAAGTGCTTGAAAGGGTGCAGCAGGGAAGGAAGGTTGCTTGTTCGTTGAAAGCGGTGATAAGAAACAGAGAAGTGAGCAAGGAAGTGAAAAAGTTGTTACATGACTGAATTGTGATACCAACTCTAACATATGGAAGTGAAGCTTGGACCCTGTTGGAAAGACAGAAGTCAAGAGTGACAGCAGTGGAAATGAGTTATTTGAGAGGAGCATATGGAGTCACATGGAGAGACAGACTAACAAATGAGGAAGTGAAGGAGCATTGTGGTGTGGATGTGGATGTGATAGGAAGCATTAGGAGAAACATGTTAAAGTGGTTTGGGCATGTGGAGAGGATGGAGAGTGAAAGGCTGACGAGGAAAGTGTATATGAGTGAGGTGGAGGGGGGGTGAGGGAGGGGAAGGCCAAGGATGAGATGGAGAGATGGAGTGGAGAGGTACCTGAGAGAGGGGGGGGTGTGAGTTGGGAGCGGGGTAGTGAAAGGCGGGGGACAGAGCGACATGGAGGCAATTTGTTTGTGGCCACCCCTTGCGGGATTGAGGCGTATGGCAGTAGATAGATAGATAGATAGAAATTAAAATTGCCAGTAATATCATTTTTATAAAGGGAAACTTTTTGTAAATAAATATCACGAATCCGTTTAAAACCGAAGACGCAGCCATTGCTGGTATCTGAAGGCATGAGCTGCCAGGCCTAAACGTTTTGTCACAAAAGACATGAAGCGGTGTGCACCAGCACTCCACTGATTAAACCTCACCTTTTTTTTTTTTAAATCGAAATTGTGAATCATATTTAGCTTTTTAATAACCCAGTTAATCACACTATGACTAAGTTTATGCAGAAATGAGGTGTACCTTTGAAAATAAAGTAGGAATCTATAATAAACTGTAGCCCCAGATTAATGCATATTGATACATAAACCTATTATCATTAGTGTCACTGTTTATTAAATAAAACAAATTTTACATACTCAAGGTCACAATAAAAACGTATTCCTGGTAAGCCAGTAAGTCCTCGTATTAAGCTGTAAACATCAGCCTTGCAAAGTCGTACTTGTATATATCTATCCTGGCCCTCGAGACCGTAACTAAATTAAGAATTGGCCCTCGAAAGGTTTTGACTTTGACACCCCTGGTCTACTACCTTCCTCCTTTTTATTCCCTGTTGGTTATGTACCACTTTCATACCTGCAATCCAACTACTTTTTCCATGAGTTTGTTTGCATTTTTTAGTATTGCCTTCACAGTATTCATGCCCTAGAAAGTTGCTTTCAGGGGCCTTCACTTGTTTCTCTCATATTTCCCCTAGCCTTTGGTGTTCCTTTATGTCTTTATTACTGATTTCCTCTGACACTTCCTTCAATATGCTCATTATATTTACCATCTCCATTTTCGTTTTGTTTCATTTTTGAAGGCTCCACATGCTTGCATGCGTCAGCCTTGGTCACCTAATGGCGGCTGTCCATGCTGCTTGATCTATGGCAGCCTCCATGTTCAGTCCCTTAACCCTGAGGTCACACTTAATGACTTCGTCCCATGTCTTTCTCGGTCTACCCCTCACAACCCCTCCCCCAATATTAACACTTCTCACCTTCTGCACCCAATAATCATCCCCCATCCTTTCCACATGCCCAAACCACCTCAGCCTACCTCTCCTCATCACAACACCAATACACTACAGTCCCATCCTACCTCTCAACTCTTCGATCATAAACCCAGCCCCCCCAGGCCTTGTATGCAGGGACGCACTGCACATCCACCTAATCATTTTAATTTCTGTACGTTTAAGCCTGCGAATATCCTCTTCCTTTACTGCCCAGGTCTCACTACCATACAGCATCACACTCCTAACACATGCTGCATACAAAGACCCCTTAGCATATAGGGAGAGTCCTCTCAGTGTCAGGAGAGGCAACAGCTCCCTGAACTTCTTCCAACCACTTCTCACCCTAGCAACCGAGCTAACTCCAGCCCCACCCCCAGCACATAACATGATTCCCAAATAACAAAACTCTTCCACACACTCAAGAGACTCACCAGCAAGTTCAATCCTTTCACGCCTAACAATCTCCACCTGCTCTCCCCGACATGCCGCACACATAAAATCAGCATTATCTCACAGTCTACCTCTAATACCAGTACATCTCTTGTGCACCCATTTATCACAAACACTGCACAAGATGGAATTACTTCCCACACCTTTGTGGCAAATTGCACATGGCCACTCTCCCTCTTCTTTGACTGTACCACCAGCAACCCTAGATATCATCACTTTTGTTTTATCTGCATTTACCCTTAATCCCTTGTGCCCCATACCATTTCTCCACTTCCTAAATCTTTCCTCCGTCTCCTTTTCATTCTCTGAAATTAACACCAATAACACCAATTCATTGGCATACAACATCTCCCACGGGAGTCCATCTCTGAAGTCACGTGAGAGGGCCTCAAGTATCATAATAAACAACAAGGGACTCAAAACTGACCCCTGATGCACACCAGCATTCACGGAAATCTCATCACTCAAATCTCCTTTCACTCTTACCTGGGTGCGAGCACCCACATACACGGCCATAACCACCCTAACCAGCCACCCTTCCAACCCAGGCTTTCTCATTGCCCACTTCACCACCTTTCTAGGGACTCTGTCAAAGGCCTTTTCCAAATCAACAAAAACAAAATACAGTTTCCTTTTCTTTCCAATATACTTTTCCTGAAACTGTCGAACAATGAATATGGCATCAGAGGTCCTCCTGCCTGGCGTAAACCCAAACTGCATCTCATCACTATTCATTCTTTCTCTAATAATACCTTCTAGAACGCTCTCCATTACTTTCATTATCTGATCTAAGAGCTTTATACCTTTATAATTTCCGCTTTCCAGGGTATCACCCTTCCCTTTGTACAAAACACATTTACAGTTGCACTCTTCAGCCAGTCATCTGGGACAACACACTCATATATAATTATATTTATCAGGTCAGTGACTAACCTCACCCCAATATCTCCTGAGATCTTCAACATTTCAGCAGTCAACCCAGACACACCTGCTGCCTTCCCCACCCGCATCCTGCCTATTGCCTCACTCACAGTAGCAGTGTCAATCAAAGGCCAAAGGCCAAACACTGGATCTGCTGGTTCCAACCCTTCCCTGTCCCAGTCAAACTCCTCATTCAACAACCAGCTATAATGCTCTCTCCATGCATCTTTAATATCCCCACTGTTCACCACTACCCTTCCTTTATCATTCTTCACACACTGCTCACCTACAATATCCCGATTATCCCTCTTCACCTGATTTGCCACCCTAAATATCATATTTTTCCTTTCCGCATGATTTAGGTTATCAAGTAAAGGTCTCTGTGACTCAGACATCGTCCTGTATACTTCTCTTCTAGCCCTACGCTTGGCAGCCAAGTATTCTTCCCTGTTACCACCCTTCTTCCATTCCCGGAAAAGCCATCTTTTCTCCTTAACTTCAGCTTCTAATCCTCATCCCACCAACAAGTTACTTTCTGTCTTGGTGGGCCTCTTGTCCAACTGCATATTACATCAGTAACTCTCAAGAGTTACTTTTGTCTCTCAAAATTTTGTTTTTTTTATTTCTCCCTCATCTATACCAGTGATTACTATACATTTGTTGATATCTGCTGAATCTTTAACCAATTTTGGGTTGTTTTGGATCATTTTTTTCACTTCCATTCTAATGCTTTTTTCTTCAACTCTTGTTTCTAAGTCTTTCTTTACTTTCACCATTTCATCAAATGTAGTTTCCACATCATCTTTGTAACTTTGCATCACTTCATTCACCTGGGTTATCTTCTCTTCAATATCTCTGCTTTGGTCTGTCAGACTGCTTGCTTGCCTAATTGTCTCTATATCATTTCTGAACTCCTCCATAATACTCTCATGGTTGACAACTGTACTTGCCATTTCATTAATCTTCCCCCAAAGTGAACCCACCTCAACTGACAGCTCATCTGTTGTTGTCACTTTCTTGTTTACTTCCTTCACTTATTTTTCATTTTCCTCTTTCTGCATGTGCAATTGCTTCTTCTGAAATGCCTTCTCCAATTTGTTCACCCTCTCTGCTAGTTTGTTATATGTTTCCATTTTAACCAGTTCCTAGTAGAAATCATCATCCTGTTTTTTACCTTTATCTTTTTTCTTAATCCCTTCCATATTTGCTTTACTAAATATGGTGATCATCTTGTGGTATAACTGAGAAAAAATTCTACCTTAAAGTATGCATCTCCTTACACGCTTGTGGTAGACGAAACAGCTTGAAGCTTGATCAGCGCATTCCTGCTCTAATTGGCAGTATTCTATTATTTGGACAATGCTTTTGCTTAAACTTTCTCTACTATAGTAGAAAACCATTTAGTTTAACCTAGTACAGAGCTTGACTCATATAAAGATACTATTTAGGTATGGCCAGTTGTGGCCAAGGGTGGCCAGTGCAGAGTGAGGTGATATGCATGTTTTCTCTCTGATGCCTCAACTCTATGTGTGTGTGTATTTACCTAGTTGTGATATACAGGAAATGAGCTACGCTTGTGGGGTCCCATCTCCATGTCTCAACCAGTCAAACTTTGCTCTCATTTAAGTTTTTGGACTGGATGATCTCATGTCCAGGTTATTCCAAAGGTCAGTGCATCTGTATGGAAAATTGTATTTCTCGATATCATTCAAGCATCTTGTCTTTTTCAATTTCTTTCCATGTCCTCTTGTTGCTCCCCCATCCCATACAAACAGATCTCTGTTAATTTTGTCGGCTATCATCATGGCCGTGAAGACTGCAGTGATGTTGTCCGTCTCAGGGAAGGCAGACCCAGTTTTTCTGGTCATTTCTTGTATGATAGAGCTGCCAGGCTAGAGACCATCTTGGTTGCTGTTCTTTGTTTTCTCTTGATCTTATTTATATCTTTTTATGTGGGGACCACACCACTGCTGCATATTCCAACCTGGGGCGGATCATAACCACTGTCAATTTTTTTCATCATCTTCTCGTCCATGTATTGAAATGCCACTCTTATGTTAGTCAAGAGCTCATATGTCTCTTCTGACAGTCCTGTTAATGGATTTTCCAGGTGACAAATTATCCTGAACCAACATTCCTGGGCCCTTCTGTTCTCTTGCTTTTGTGATTGGTTCCTTTCCTATCAAATAATTTAGTGTTGGCCTCTTACCCATTTCCAATACTGTATTTTGCATTTTTAGGCATTGAATTTCATTTCCCTTACCTGCTTCTATTATAAATCCTGTCAAGATCTTTGTGCAGCATTTTACAATCCTCTTCGACTTCTACTATCCTCATGATCCTTGCATCGTCTGCAAACAAACTTGCATAACTGTTCATTCCATCCACCATATCATTTACGAAAATCAGGAACATTATGGGCGCCAGCACCAAGCCCTGTGGGACTCCACTTGTTACTTCCCCGTACCCTTACATCCTGTCGTTTTTTAGTGTCCTCATCTTTCTCTGTCTCTCCTAGTCTCTCATCCACTCCATCAGGTTCCCCTTCAGTCCTCCTATGTGCTCCAGTTTCCACATGGGTACCTTGTCTAAGGCTTTTGCCAGATCTAAGTACACACAATCTACCCAACTATCTCTCTCCTGTAGCACGTCGATCGCCCTTGAGTAGAAGCTCAGCAGACTAGAGAAACATCTATCTATCTATCTACCTATTGCCAGACGCCTCAATCCCGCACCATTTCTGAATCCAAATTGACTTTCTGTCAAAATATCCATCTCCTCCAGATATTTTATTCATTTGTCTTTCAGGATTCTCTCGCACAGTTTTGCAACAGTGTTGGTCAGGGACAGTGGTCTGTAATTCAGAGGCTCATCTTTATTCCCTCCTTTGTAAATTGGTACCACATTGGCACTCTTCCATTCCTGAGGCATTTTCCCTTCTTCCAGAGAACACACAATTAAACCATGAATCTTATCCGCCATTTGTTCTCTGCATTCCTTAAGTATCCAATTAGAGATCCCATCAGGCCCTAGTGCCTGAGTGCCATGTTGAGTTTCCAATAATTTATACACTTCCTGCACTTCCACTTTTATGTCATTTAACATTACATTTCTGGTAACTCCCTCCCACACCACAAAATCACTTTATCTAGTGAAATCCGATTGGAAACTTTTGTTCATTATTTCAGCTTGCATTACTGCATATTTTTAAACATTTCCTTCTCCTCTCAGCTTATTGATTCCTTCCATGTGTTTTGCCATTGACATACCTATAAAACAACTTAGATTCTTACATTTGTCAGTTGTACCTCTTTCGAAGTTTCTTCCTCCTACAGATTCTTGTATATTCATTTATAGTTCTTTTGTATTCTTGCTTTGTTCTATTGTTACCTCTCTTCTTCCATTTGTCCCATGCCACATCCCTTTCTCTTTTTGCTATCATACACCTTCTGTTGAACCAATCCTTTTTCCAGCTCTCTCTCTCTCTCCCATTTGCTCTTGGCACATATTTTTCCACACCTGAGTTGTAAGAGCCTAGAAAGATATCCCACTTCTGCGTCTCTCTTGTTTCTCTGAATTCTCTCCAGTCCGCTTCAAAAAATTTCCTCAGTCTTGTAAAGTTTGTTTTCCCAGAGTTGTATCTTCTGTGCCTGTATAGCTCATCTCTTGGCTCCACATTCCATTCTATCATTTGAACCCCAGTCACTACATGATCACTTTTTCTTATGTCAGGTTCTTTGATTAGCAGTAAATTTAGTCTTGCTGGGGTGTCATCACCTCTAAATCTTATCTCTTCTTTGACCTACTGGGTCATTACATTATTCATTGCTGTATTTAACAGTATACTGCCCCACGAATCTTCACTACCACCTGAGTCCCACTCCTCCCAGTTCACCTCTTTACAATTAAAATCACCCACCAGGATTATGTTGTTGCTTTTCTCAGTCAGTTTCTGTAGGTGTCTAACCATGTCTGACAACAGCTCTTGGTATTCAACCTCATTCCATGCCCTTGTCTTGGGGGGTACATATACTACTGCTATGTTTCTCCTGGCTCTCCCTTTAGTTTTTAGTTACATATTTATCACTTCTGCCTTGCCTTCTCATAGTTACTTATTATCCACATTTATGCTGTTCTTCACTGCTCTCATCACTTCTCCTCCCATTTTTTCTGTCTCTTCTCCATAGTTTGTATTTACCATCTCCCATTTGGATATCAATATCCTCTCTTAACTTGGTCTCTCTAAAACACACAATATCTGGCTCATTTACCCTCAAGAAATCGTTAATTTCTAGGCTTGCCAAGATAAAGCTATCTGGTTAGCATATGCCTTTTTCAAACTTTTTACATTGTTTTTAGTTTCATCATTTCTAGGCTTGCCAAGATAAAGCTATCTGGTTAGCATATGCCTTTTTCAAACTTTTTACATTGTTTTTAGTTTCATCCTTCTCCCTTCCTCTCCCTGCCAGTACCACTTCCTCAGTTTCTGATCCAGAACTCTCCAATAGAACTCTTTCTTCTCTTCCTCTGTTCTCTGGTCGTTTCTTCCTTAGCTTCCTTGGCTAGCTCCATTATTTTAGCTCTTTCTTCCTCACTTGCATCTGTCTTATCCAAACATTCTTAAACCCCTCCTTGTCTGCCAGTTTCCATGTCCTGTGAGCGATCTCATTCACCTTGAACCATGATCGAAACCTAACTTTTAGTGGCCGTGCCCCTCCTTTCTATCTTACCAGCCTAAACACCTCTTCAATCTCTTCTTGAGCTTTGTTGTCACCCTCCATAACTGTTGATACTATCTCTTTAGCCCTTCTTCGTTCTTCTTTTTCCCTTTCTGATCTTATCAACATAGGATTTTCTTTCAATCTTGAAATTATCACACATGCAAGAGTGTTAGGTGGAGGGCTGAGTCTGGTGAATGATGGTAGAGAGTGGAATCTGAAGCAGCTGCTGTTTGCGGATGATACTGCACTGGTAGCTGATTCAGAGGAGAGATTGAGACAGTTGGTAGAGGAGTTTGGAAGGGTGTGTGAAAGGAGGAAACTGAAAATAAATGAGAATAAGAGTAAGGTGATGAAGTGTACAAGGTTGATAGATGGTAGGAGGATGAATATAGTTTTGAATGGTGAGTTGCTTGAGGAGGTTGAGTGTTTTAAGTATTTAGGGTCACATGTTCCTGCGGATGGAAGAATAGATGCAGAAGTGAAGTTTAGAATGAATGAAGTTGGAAAGGTGCTGGGAGGAATGAAAAAAGTGTTTGGATGTCGTTCACTCCGAATGGATGTTAAGAGAAGGCTGTATGAGGGTGTTGTTGTACCGAGTGCATTATATGAGGCTGAAACATGGAATATGGGTGTAGCAGAGAGGAAAAGTTTGAATGTAATGGAGATGAGGTGTCTGAGGAGTATGTGTGGAGTGACGCGTATGGATCGAGTGAGAAATGATGAAGTGCGAAGGAGAACTGGAATTGTTCGGGAGATGGCTGATCGAGTTGAACAGAGGGTGTTGCAATGGTTTGGGCATATGGAGAGAATGGATAATGAGCGATTGGTGAAAAAGATAACTAGATCTGATGTGAGAGGTGTAAGGCTGAGAGGAAGACCACGAATAGGATGGATGGACAGTGTGAAGAGAGCGTTGGATGTGAGAGGGTTGTCTGTTGAGCAAGGAAGAGTGGCTGTGCGTGATAGAAATGAATGGAGAGAAATTGTGAACAAATAAATGATGACGCAGCCCTGAGGAGATATTCTACTGCATTTTGTCTGATCAGCTGATCAGGTCAGTTGCAGGTAAGGGGCTGGATACATTATGATGTGGCAGGGGTAAACCAGCTTTGCTGTCGGGCCCTGCTGCGGATGTCACTGACTGCACTGCGTAGTTGACCCTCGTGCGGTGTGGTGCGGAGAGGATCTGTCCCTTCTCCCCTTTAGGGCTAAGATGCGAATGAATGTGTGTGAGTGGATGAGTAAATTGGTAGTGTGTTGACCTGTCTCGGCTACCTCCCTTTTCTTGGGGGAAGCAGCCTAGGTATATAGATAGATAGATTTTTTTTGTCTGCTACATCCCTGACTAGAAATTCTCTACTTATTAGTACCTTAACCACTTCCTTCTCTACCTTTTTGTTGTTTTCCTTTCTCTGCTGTTCTAAAATTTACCCTAGGTGTATTTTTCCTTCATCCTGAATTTCCTTCCACCTGTTGGGCTCTCCCTTGATTTCCTTGATGTCTTCATCGTCCATCCTTGTTTTTATTCATGCTCATGGGTGTGTGTGTGTGTGAGTGAGAGAGAGAGAGAGAGAGAGAGAGAGAGAGAGAGAGAGAGAGAGAGAGAGAGAGAAACTCTATATGGATGGACAAAAAAAAAATTAATTGTTAAATATTCATACGTGAACCATCAAAACCATGATTGTGGGAACAATGATAACATGCATACTGTGATTATTGAAGGAAATACCAAGCACACGGGTGTTTATACATATAACGGTTTGTAGTGATAGAGAATTCTTGTTTTTCAAAGAATTCAAAATTCTGGAAACCTTTTGATATTAAGCTTGTCAAATATAGGGAACTGCACTATAGTACTGAAAATGAGACAGTAAAGAAGGAGGATGTGTATAGATTTGATTTGACACAGATGAAGATGGCTAAGTGGATGTGCCTGATTGACAGTATTGTGTATGGCAGAAATGCAAATTTGCAGCTGGGAGATCAGCTGAAAGCATCAGGAGGCAGACCCAGGACCTGGAATGAGGTCCTACAAAATGACCTCAGATTTAGGGATTGAATGGAGATGCAGCCAAAGAATGAGAATGACCATCAGCTGAGCAAGGCTGGCACATTTAAGCATGTGTAAAGCCTTTCAGAATGAAAACAAACTAAGAAAAACTCATGCTAAAGAGAGATGCCTTCACATGGTGACACAGTAATGCTGGTCAGCTTGACTGATTGTAAAAATACTCCTCAGCTCTCTCCTTTTCCCCTCATAGGAGAATGGTGAACTGCAGGAAAAGGAGCAATATAAGTCTGCAGTCCAGTGGGTTCTTTCGTTTACTTTCATCGATGAGGCTCCAACATGCTTGCATGCATTGGCCTTGGTCAGCTAATGGTGGCTCTTATGCTTCTCAATCTCTGACAGCCTCCCTGCTCAGTCCTTTATCCCTGAGGTCACACTTTGTGACCTCATCCAGGGTCCTTTTTGGTATGCCTTCCACAACCCTACCCCCAGTATGCACACTTCTCACTTTATTCACCCAGTTATCATCCCCCATCCTTTCTACATACCCAAAACATCACGGTCTACCTCTCCACATCACATCATCATTACACTCCAGTCCCAGCCTACCCCTCAACTCATCCATTGTAAACCTAGCCCCCCCCAGGTCTCACATTCAAGGACACACTGCACATCCACCTAATCATTGTTATTTCTGTACATTTGAGCCTGCGAATATCCTCTTCCTTTACCACCCAGGTCCCACTACCATACAGCATTACGCTCCTAACACATGCTGCATACAATGATCCCTTAGCATGGAGGGAGAGCCCTCTCAATATTAGGAAAGGCAACAGCTCTCTGAACTTCTTTCAGTGACTCCTCACTCTAGCCACAGAGCTAGCTCGAGCCCTACCTTCAGCACATATCATGTCTCCCAAGCAAAAACACTCTTCCACACACTCAAGAGACTCACAGCAAGATCAATCTTGTCATTCCTGATAATCTTCACATGCTTCCTGACAAACTGTCCACATGAAATCAGCATTATCTCACAGCCTACCTCTGATGCCACTACATCTGATATGCGCCCACTTATCACAAACACTGCACAAGATAGAATTACTTCCCACACCCTTTTGGCAAACTGCACATGGCCACCATTCTTCTTCTTTGACAGTACTGCCACCAGCCCTAGATACCACCACCTTTATTTTTATCTGCATTTACTCTCAGACCCTTGTGTCCCATACCATCTTTCCATTTCCTAAATCTTTCCTCCACCTCCGTTTCATTCTCTGCAAGCAGCACCAAATCATCACCATACATCATCTCCCACGAGAGTCCATTTCTGAAGTCACATCAGAGGGCTTCAAGCACCATGGTAAACAGTAAGGGGCTCATGACTGATTTCTGACTGATTTCTGATGCACACCAACATTCACAGAAGAGTCATTGCTCAAATCTCTATTCACTCTCACCTGGGTGCGAGCACCCACATGCTTAGCCATAACCACTCTAACCCACCACTCATTGATCTCAAGGTTTCTCATTGCTTACTTCACCACTTCCCTAGGGGCTCTGTCAAAGGTCTTCTCCAAATCAACAAAACCAAAGTACAGATCCCTTTTCTTTCCTATATGTTTTTTCTGAAGCTGTCAAACAGTGAATATGGCAACAGTTGTCCCTTTGCCTGGCATAAACCCAAACTGCACTGCATCTCATCAGTACAGTATTCACTCATTCTGTAATCATACCTTCTAGGACTCTCTCCATCAACTTCATTATCTGGTACAGAACTTTAATGCTTCTATAATTTCCTCTTTCTAGGGCATCACCCTTCCCCTTGTACACAGTTACAGGCACACTTTTCAGCCAGTCATCTGGGAAAACACACTCATCTGTAATTGTATTGATCAAATCATTAACTAACCCCACCCCTATATCTCCTGAGGCCTTCAGCATTTCAGCAGTCAAACCAAACACACCTGCTGCCATCCCCATGTGCATCCTACCTATTGCCCTGCTCACAGTAGCTGCATCAGTCAAAGTTCAAGGGTCAAGCACTGGATCTGCTGACTCCAAACCTTTCCTATTCCAGTCTAACTCCTCATTCAGCAGCCAGTTATGCTGTCTCCAGACATCTTTAATATCCCCACTGTTCACCAGTACCATTCCTTCGTCATTTGTCACACACTCCTCACCTGTGATATCCCTGTGTTCCCTCTTCATGTAATTTGCCACTTTACATATCATATTCTTCATTTCAACACTATTTAGGTTATCCAGTAAAAGTCTCGGAGACTCAGATTTTGCCCTATATATCTCTTTTCTAGCCCTACGCTTGGCAGCTAAGTATTCCTCCTTGTTAGCACCCCTTTTCCATTCCTGGAAAATCCTTCTTTTCTACTTAACTGCAGCTTTTACACCCTCACCCCACCACCAAGTTATTAATATTTTGGAGGGGGGGGGGGGGGGCTTGTCCATACACCAGAATCAGTAGATCTCAGGAAAGTTTGTACACAGCAGGTGGAAGACTAAATGGACAGTAGTTCTGCAGTCCGAACTCCCTTGCTGTGGGCTAATGTCTTTTGTTCCTCTGCTTTCCTCATATCTCAGTGACAGAATAATAATTGTAAAAGTAGATGATGTATCTTCTGATTTCCACTCAGTTAACGCCTGCATGCCACAAGGATCAGTTTTGGCTCCAACCCTGTTCCTAGTTCATATTAATGATCTCTTATCTGTCACCCACAATTCCATCTATTCATATGCAGATGACTCAACACCTCACAGTTCATTCACACTCAAACATCCATTTACAAAGTCTAATATCTTTAACTTTCAACTCAGTATATCCATCTCCATAAATCAAGACATCTAAGATCAGTGAATGGGAGCAAAACAATTTTGTCTCATTTAATGCTAGTAAAACCAAATTTATACAATTTACTAATAGACATATTAACAGATTTGTATATTACCTTCAATGCTACTAATAATCCTATATCCAAAAGTGTTGAAATTCTCAGACCTCTCATGTCAGATCACTTGCTAAAACTGCCTCAAAGAAACTTGGATTATTGTAAAGAGTCTGTAACTACTTCACTGACGAGCAGTTAGCTATAATTTATAAGAGTCGTGCACTCTCAGCTTGAATATTGCTCACCCTTGTGGAATGGATGTGGAGAAGTTGCACTGTAACAACTAGACAGAATTCAGAAGAAAGCTGTTGGAATTATTAATAACCCTGCTATTTTAAATAAACTGCCTCCCCTACAGATGTTGCTTCTCTTGCGTTATTTTACTTTTATGGCAAATGCTCATACGAAGTTGTGTCCTTTGTGCCACCTCTCCATGCCTTCCCTCGTGCTACACGGGCATCTGGTAGCGCTCATGACTGGAATGTCACACAGCCATATTGCAGAACTTCTGCCTATCAGAATTCTTTTATTCCCCGAACTGCATCTCTCTGGAACTCGCTTGCCTGGAGTTGTTTTCCTCCAAACTTCAACCTACAGCTATTCAAGTCTGACTGTTACAGATATTTTATGAATGGAGGACGCAAGTAATCTGGTGTATGGATTTTTTTTTTATTCATTTGTTTTCTATCTATCTTTTGCCAGACGCCTCAATCCCGAACGGGGTGGCCACAAACAAATCGCCTCCATGTCACTCTGTCCCCTGCCATTTCACTACCACGCTCCCAACTCACACACCCCTCTCTCATATACCTCTCCACTCCATCCCTCCATCTCATCCTCGGCCTCCCCCTCCCCCTCGCCCCCTCCACCTCACTCACATACACTCTCCTTGTCAATCTTTCACTCTCCATCCTCTCCACATGCCCAAACCACCTTAACGTGTTTCTCCTAACGCTTCCCATCACGTCCTCAACCACACCACAACGCTCCTTCACTTCCTCATTTGTTAGTCTGTCTCTCCATGTGACTCCACATGCTCCTCTCAAATAACTCATTTCCACTGCTCTCACTCTTGACTTCTGTCCTTCCAACAGGGTCCAAGCTTCACTTCCATATGTCAGAGTTGGTATCACAATACTGTCATGTAACAACTTTTTCACTTCCATGCTCACCTCCCTGTTTCTTATCACTGCTTTCAACGAACCAGCAACCTTCCTTCCCTGCTGTACCCTTTCGAGCACTTCACCCTCCAGACTACCATCCTTACTCATCACACTGCCCAAGTACTTAAATTCACTCACATTCTCCATNCTCCAACATCCACTGCCCGACCTTGTATCTCTTTTATAACCCCATCCATATACAGATTGAACAACCATGGAGACATGACACATCCTTGTTTCAATCCAACCTTCAAATGGAAAGATTCACTCAGTTTGCCATCCACACGCACTGCAGCCTTAGCACCCTCATACATACTCTTCACTGCCTTCAACAACTTCCCATCCACTCCATATATTCTTAATACCTTCCACAAACCTTGTCTATCCACGATGTCATATGCTTTCTCCAGATCCATGAAGGCTGCATACAACTTCTTGCCCTTCTCTAGAAACTTTTCCACTAAGGATCTAAGAATGAATATCTGGTCTACACAACCTCTTCCTTTCCTAAAACCTCCTTGTTCTTCTCCAACTAATTCCTCAGTAATTTCCCTAACTCTGTCAATAAGTATTCTACCATATATTTTTCCTGTTACATTTGTTTTCCTTCCTCTATTTTGTTATTTAAAAAAAAAAAAATGTCTTTGATGTCACCTTTTTTGTGAAGCTGAATAGTAGATGCATTTTTCAAATGTATGGGTACAGTTCAGATTTCTGTGCATTTAGTAAATACCTTTGCTAGTTCACTCAAAGCAAAATCACCTGCATCCTTAATATGATCAGCAGTGATCTCATCGTCACCTGCTGCTTCACCCTTCTTCATTACTCTCAAAGCATTCTTTACTTCTTCTAATGTAATGCTGGGGATGACTGCATCCAGTGTTTCTTTAGTCTGAATTGATCCTTTGACCACAGTCCTGCTACTGTACGAGGTCTATTCAGAAAGTATTTACCTAATTGTGATATACAGGAAATGAGCTATGCTCGTGGAGTCCCGTCTCTGTTTCTGAATAAGTCAAATTTTGCTTTAAACTTTTTTTAGACTGGACGATCTCTTTGTCCAGGCTATTCCACAGGTCTGTGCATCTATGAGGAAAACAGTATTTCTTGATATCCTTCAAGCAGTTTCATTCCATGTCGTCTTGTTACTCTCATATCCCATACAAACAGATCTCTGTCTGTTTTATCTACTCCCATTATGACCTTGAACACTGCAGTCATGTCACCCCTCTCTCTCCTTTCCTCTAAGGAAGGCGAATCCAGCCTTTCCAGCCTCTCTCTGTACGACAGATCTGCCAGACTGGGGACCATCTTGGTTGCTGTTCTTTGTATTTTCACAATCTTGTTTATATCCTTTTTGTGTGGGGACCACACTACTGCTGCCTATTCTAACCTGGGGTGGATCATGGCCACTATCAATTTTTTCATCATCTCATCCATGTAATGAAATGCTACTCTTATGTTAGTCAAGAGTTTGTACATCTCTAATTGTCTTGTTAATATGTTTTTCAGATGACAAACTATCCTGGACCAGCACTCACAGATCTTTCTCTTCTCTCACTTTTGTAATTGGTTCATTACCCATCAAATAATTCAGTGATGGCCTCTTGGTACTTTTACCCATTTCCAATATTTAACATTTTTTTGTGTTGAATTTCATTTCCCACGTCTGGTTCCAATCATGTATCCTATCCAGATCCTCCTGCAGCATTTTACAGTCCTCCTCTACCTCTCCCTTCCTCAAGACCTTTGCATCATCAGCAAACAGCCTTGCATAACTGTTCGCTCCATCTATCATATTTACGTAAATCAGGAACATTACTGGCGCCAACACCGAGCCCTGTGGGACTCCACTTGTTACTTCCCTCCATCCAGACATCTTGTCCTTTATTACTGTCCTCATTTGTCTGTCTCTCAGGAAGTCTCTCATCTTTTCCGGGAGGTTTCCCTTCAGTCCTCCTATATGCTCTTATTTCCACATTAGTCTCTTATGGGGTACCTTGTTGAAAGCCTTCTTCAAATCTAAATACACAGAATCCACCCAACCGTCTCTATCCTGTAGCACGTCAGTCGCTCTTGAGTAAAAGCTAGAAACACATGACCTTCCACTTCTGAATCTAGACAGACTTTCAGCCAAAATATTCATCTCATCCAGATATTTTATCCATCTACTTTTCAGGATTCTCTTGCACAATTTTGCAACTATGTTGGTTAGGGATGCTGGTCTATAATTCAGGGGTTCTTCCTTGTTTCCTCCCTTATAAATTGGTACCACATTGGCCCTCTTCCATTCCCGAGGCACTTTCCCCTCTTTTAGAGAACACACAATTAAACTATGAATCTTACCCACTAGTTGTTCTCTGCTTTCCTTCAGTACCCAGTTAGAGATTCCATTTGGTCCTGGGGCTTTCCTTATATCTTGAGTTTCCAATAATTTATACACTTCCTGCACTTCCACTTTTATATCTTTTATCACTACATTTCTAGTCACTCCCTCTCCCTCCACAAACTCCCTTCCATTAGTGAAAACTGATTGGAAACATTTGTTCATTATTTCAGCTTGCATTGCTGCATCTTTATAGACCTCTCCTTCTACTTTCAGTTTTGTGATTCCTTCCTTTTGTTTCAAAATGCCATTGACAAATCTATAAAACAATCTGGGTTCATCCTTACATTTGTCAGTAAAACCTTTTTCAAAGTTCCTTTCTTACTCTCTACATATTCTTGTATATTCTTTTCTAGTTCTTTTATATTCTTTTTGTTCTTTTATTACCTCTCTTTCTCCATTTGTTCCATGCCATGTCCATATCTTTTTTTGTTATCATACACCTGTTAAACCACTCCTTTTTCCTGTTTTCTTTCCCCCTTACTCTTGGCACATATTTTTCCACTCCCAAACTATAGAGGTCTAGAAAAATATCCCACTTCCTTTGTATCTCTCTTGTTTCTCTGAATTTTCTCCAATCTGCATTATTGAAAAATTTTCTCAATTCTGTAAAGTTTGCTTTCCCAAGCTGTATCTTCCCTGCCTATAAATCTTGTCTCTTGGCACCACATTCCCTATTATCATCTGGAACTCAGTGACCACATGATCACTTTTTCCCATAGGACACTGATATTTCAAAGATTCAATTACATCAGGTTCTTTGGTTAGCAATAAATATAATGTTGCTGGTGTGTCATCACCTCGGAATCGTGTGTCTTCTTTGACCAACTGTGTCATTACATTATTCATTATGATATTTAACAATATAGTGCCCCACGAATCTTCACTGCCTCCTGAGTCCTATTGCTTCCAGTTCACCTCTTTACAATTAATATCACTCATTTGAATTATATTGTTGCTTTTCTCAGTCACTTTCTGTAGATAACTAACCATGTCTGACAACATCTCCTGGTATTCATCGTCATTCCCTGCACTTGTCCCCGCTGCAGGGGGTCACCTTGACGTGGTGGCGGGGCTTGAAGCGTGGTTGGTGGTGCCACCTACTTTTGGGGCTTGCCTACCTTTGTAGGGTTCGGCATTTGTCGTCCTCGTGGACCAAGCACCCCCTACATCACTAGTGGAGGAGGCCTGCTGGTGATGTTAGTCCCAGCCCGTTTGCCATCTAGGGCTGGACTGTCGCCTCCCCACGTGTTTGGCGTGCGTGGTGTCCCGTAATGCTGGGAGACGGGAGTCCTGGAGGTTGAGCGATGCTGTACGGTGCGCCCTGCAGCTAGCAATACACCTCTTTGGTCCCTTATTCTGGCTAGACGGGCGGCCTGGTTCGGCCCGACCAGGTCAATCGGCTGGTCATGCATTGGCTAGGGTCAAGTGGTCACTGGGGAGCCTGGTGGCTCCTACCGTCCTGGAGTCACCCTTGCCCGGGTTCTCTGGTGGTTACCCGCGTATACTCTCCCGCTACCTCTGGGGTCGCCAGTGGTATTCTCCCTGGCACACGACCTCCCCTTGTTGGGCTCCATGGTGGGTGGAGGGGTGGGGGGAATGAAGTTATTTAGTATCATTTATGGCTCATGTCATGGAAACTTTCGTTGACGACACGGCCTCGGTCCCTGGACATTCATCTGACCACGCCACCCTTATTGCAACTCTGGAGCCATTCCAGACCCCTGGTGACTTTCCTCCCTTGCCCCAGTGTTCAACTGGGACTAGGAGGAGGCCACGTCGGGTTGGTTCGGCTCTCGTTTTTGGCCCAGATGGAAAACAGCAAGAGAATTATGCTAAATACCTAGTGCTGAAACCCTCTGCAGGTGGTTCAGCACTGGATATTGATATCTTTAAACTTCACTGAGCCATTGTTTTGGCTTGTGGTCGTGAACCGATTAGCTCCACTCAGGGCATTGGTAGCCTCCTTATTGAGGTGTCCTCCCCAGCAGAAAGTTCACGTCTTCAGGCTCTGACCTCTGTACTGCTACCGCTATGTCTTGTATCCCCCATGCCACATTTAACCAGCACAAGGGAGTTATTTACTCTCGGGACCTCCTGCGGTACCCAGAGGCCCAGTTGTTGGAGGAACTTCGCTCCTCTGGAGTAGTGAGTGTCAACCGGGCAATGAAGAAAGTTGACGGTGTTTTGACTCCAACTCCAACGCTGTTCCTGACATTCGAGAGATTGATGCTGCCTGCTTTGGTGAAACTAGCTTGGATTTCACTTCCGGTGAAGCCCTATGTTCCAAACCCGAAGAGATGTTTTCACTGTCAGGGTTATGGGCATGTTAGCCACTCTTGTCGTCGTGCACAGGCTGGCCTTCCTGGTATCTGTGTTTCCTGTGGTGGATCAAACCATGCCAGTGACTGCCCAGGGCCCCTTAAGTGCTATCATTGTGGAGGTCCTCATGCTGTCTCTTTGAAAAACTGTCCCAGGTACTGCCTGGAAAAAGAGATATTGTCTATACGTACACGAGAGAGGGTTTCGTTCCCTGAGGCCAAAAGGAGAGCTCAGACCCTCTTCTTTCAGCCTGGGGTTACTTATGCTTCTGTACTATCTAGAATTCCAGTGCAATGCCATGGATCTCAGAAGAAGCCTCAACCCACTCCAGTACTCCCTCCTTCAAATCAAGATATGCAGAATGCTGTCCCCAAGGTTACTGCTGTAAGTGAGGATACTTATCTGACCGTTACCGCTGCTCCAGCTGTTCCAGCCCCCACGTCGGTGGCTGATGACTTGCTCACTTCTGTTGTCGTGGCAGACATCCACGTTGACCAGACCCCTCCTCCCGTCGTAGCCAGTGTGCCCAAGGCTCCATCTGTATCTGGCAAACGCCATCGTAGCTCTTCAGAGTCTTCTGATCATGTAGACCGGCCACCTAAGGTCTCAGTGGTCGACACTTCTGTCGACACCCCTACTGTTCCCTCTGTCCGGCAGGAAGAAGAAGCTAGCAATGTTACAACGGCAGCTGATGGTTCACCTCTGGCCCCATCTCCACCTGGAGATGTTGTTAGCCAGTCCATGGGTACCTTAGATCTGAAGCACGGAATGGCCTCCTCTAATGATTCAAGTCCTGTGGACTCTACTTCCACTTCTGGAGCTTCTGGTGGGGGCAATGACTGTCCTCCACCTCCAAAGGCAGCCACCAAGCTGCCTTCCAAGCAAACTGGTTTGCCCACTTCAAGAAAGAGTGTGGTACAACTCACTTCCTCATCCTCCCGTTTACATTCGGCCGTTCGACAGAGGGTGAGGGTTCCTGGTGCTGGGCAGGCTCCTCCAAAGAGCTCTCCAAAGCATAAACCCAAACCCGCAGGGGGGGCAAAACTCTCACGCCTCTCATCCTAATCCTTCCTTCACTATGGGAACTATGGCATTTTCAGCCAGTATAATACAATGGAACTGTCGAGGGTTGCGGGGTAATTGGGAGGAGCTGCGGACCCTCCTGACCTGTTCCCCTATGTGTATATGTCTCCAGGAAACTCTTGTAGGGTTTGCCACCCCCCATGCACCACCTGGGTACACTGCTTTCTTCTCAGCACCAACCCAGGGTCCTGTCGGGGGTAGTGCTGTTTTGGTGAGAGCAGACATCCCTCATCGGCCAGTCCACCTCCAGTCTGACCTCCAGTGTGTAGCTGTACAATTGTATGCCCACCACTGGTATACAGTATGTTCCATTTATTTACCACCCAACACAGCAGTCGATAGGGTAGAACTTGAGAACCTTCTTGGCCATTTACCTAAGCCCTTTCTTCTCTTGAGGGACTTCAATGGTCGCCACCCTTTGTGGGGTGACTGTCTTACTAACCAATGTGGGAGTTTGTTGGCGTCCTTATTGGAGGATGAGGATCTTGCCCTGCTCAATACTGGGGCGTTTACACATTTTCATCCCCAAACGGGTTCATTTACAGCTATTGACCTCTCTATCTGCTCTCCTGACTGTCTTTTGGACTTTACCTGGGAGGTTGTGGAGGATCTTCATGGAAGTGACCACTTTCCCATCCTTCTCACTGCAGCAGTGTCTAGTCCCTGTTCTCGTTTACCGAGGTGGAGAGTGGATAAGGCAGACTGGTCCCTTTTCTCTTCTTTGATTCCTATTAATGTCTCAGTCGAAGACTTTCCACATATTGATGAGGCTGTTTCATTCTTTACCTCCCTTCTGCATTCTGCTGCCCTTCATGCTGTTCCCAAAACTTCTGGCACGTATCGCTACCGACCTGTCCCATGGTGGAATGAGGAATGCAGCGTTGCTGTACGTGCTAAGAAGTTAGCTTTCTCCCGTTATCGAAGATGCAGGACGGAGCATAATCTTGTCGAGTTCAGAAGGGCGCGGGCTAAGGCTCGTCGAGTACTGAAACAAGCTAAGCGGGATTCATGGATGGCATATGTGTCATCTGTTAACTCAAAGACACCAATATCTCAGGTGTGGAAGAGGGTGTGAAAGATTTCGGGAAAGTTCAATCAAGGCAGGTCTCCTGTGCTGATGTCTAATGGTGAGCCTGTTGGTGATCCTGCAGCTGTGGCCGATATTTTTTGCATCTGCCTTTGCGGCAGTCAGTCAGAGAGACGCTACCTCACCAATTTTTGCCAGACGACGGGAGATAGAAGAGGCAAGGGTGTTGGACTTCCGTTCAGGGAGTGTGGAGTCCTACAACCTCCCATTCTCTTTTTGCGAACTCCAATCTGCCCTTTCCCTCTGTCATGACACCTCCCCAGGGCCAGATGATATTCCTAACGCGATGCTCCGACACCTGGATAAGGATGCTTTGTCCTTTCTCCTCAGCCTTTTTAATAAAATCTGGAGGGAATCTTCTCTTCCCACCTCTTGGCGTGAGGCTATTGTTCTACCATTTCAGAAGCCAGGGAAGACAGGCAACAGTCCCTTGGAGTATCGACCAATCGCCTTAACATCCTGCTTGTGCAAACTATTTGAGAAAATGGTCAACACACGCCTAATGTATTTCCTAGAAAGGAATGAATGTCTCTCTCAATGTCAGTTTGGGTTTAGAAAATGTCGTTCAACAACTGATGCACTTGTCCGCCTCGAGACTGCAGCATGTGATGCCTTTGCTAGACAGCAACATCTGGTGTGCGTTTTCTTTGATCTTGAGAAAGCATACGACACTACATGGCAGTTTGGTATACTCCAGCAACTCCATTCTTATGGTTTACGAGGCCGGCTTCCCCTATTTATATTAAATTTTCTGCGTGACCATACATTCAGGGTTAGGGTTGGTGGCACCCTGTCTCCTTCATACCATCAGGAGGAAGGGGTGCCTCAAGGAAGTGTCCTCAGTGTGACCCTTTTTGCCGTAGCATTGGACGGTATTGTGTCCTCTATCCCAGAAGGAGTGTCTGCCTCACTCTATGTTGATGATTTGGCTTTATGGTATGCAGCTTCCCGAATGTCCGTGGCTGAACGTCGCATGCAGCTCGCTGTAGATAGGGTGTCTCGGTGGGCCACCATGCACGGCTTCCGTTTCTCCCCAACAAAGACGGTGGCCTTACATTTCTGCCGTTTGAGAGGTGTTCACCCTGACCCAGACCGGTTACATAGCCAGAGGGTGCGATGTGTGGATAAGACAAAGTTTCTTGGGCTCATTTTTGACAGGAGACTGACGTGGGTACCTCATATCCGTTCATTACGAATATCATGCTTCTGTGCCTTGTCCCTTCTACGAACCCTATCTCACTTGTCTTGGGGCGTGGACAGGACCAGTCTGCTCCGACTTTACCGCGCCTTAGTGAGGATCAAATTGGACTACGGGTGTGTGTGGTATATTCTTCTGCTACTGAGGCCCGGTTGAGACCACTACATTCGGTTCATCATGCTGGGATTCGTCTGTCAACTGGGGCTTTCCGGTCTTCCCCTATAGAAAGTCTGTTGGTTGATGCAAACGAACCACCACTGGATCTCCGCCGACAGTCCCTGGTGGTGCAGTGTTGGCACCGCCTTCACCGTCTTCCAAGCTCATTGAGTTGTCAGGCTGCCTCCGAGGTCGCTCTTTTCCTCTTTTATAACGCCCATCCTCGCTATTCACACCCGTTTGGGTACAGAGCGAGGGTTGCCATGGGGGAGTTAGGTGTCCAGTCCTCCCCTGTTTGCCCTATGCGTATCCCCCGAGTGGCTCCCTGGCTTCTGCCAGAAGTGCAACCATGTGATTACTTCCTCGAGAGGAAGGCATCTGTTTCCTCACAGGCAGCACTGTCTTATTTTTTGGAACATGCCTCTATTCACAGTGACTCAGTCCCTGTATATACGGATGGCTCTAAATCCCGAGCAGGGACAGCCTTTGGTGTAATTTTCGTGATTTTAGCCGTGGTGGGAGTCTCCCTCCTTCTACATCTGTTTTTACTGCTGAACTTACTGCCATATTAGTTGCGGTTGAAATGATTTTTAGCTTTCCTCCAGCTTCTTTTACCATTTTTAGCGACTCAGCCAGTGCCTTACAAGCCTTGTCTCATGGCTTCCAGTCACATCCCCTAGTTTTAGCTGTCTTGGAATGGCTGTTCTTATTATTCAGGCGAGGATACTCTGTACAACTGTGTTGGGTCCCTGCACATGTAGGGGTCGTGGGCAATGAGCGAGCCGACTCTCTGGCTAGAGCTGCTGCCTCTCGTCCTTCCTCTCCAAGTTGCCGTGTCCCATCCGAGGATTTGTGTGCGGCCACTGTGGGGGCTGTCCGTTCCTGCTGGCAGAGGAGGTGGGATGCAGCAGGGGCAAACAAACTCCACAGCATACGTAGGAACCTGGGTGATGGGGGATATGTAGGACTGTCCCGACAGTGGGAAACAGCTTTGACTCGCCTTCGGATTGGCCACTACTCATGGTTTTTTGATGGAGAGGGCGCCCCCTTCCTATTGTGATGACTGTCTGGTTCCTTTGACTGTGCGGCATCTCCTTGTCGAGTGCCTCAGTCTTGGGGACCTTCATCAGCGGTACCTTTCTAGATGCCGAGGCATCAACGGTTCGTACCTTCTCTCCTCAGTGCTTGGGGAGGAGGCCTGTGTTATGGGGGGAGGTACTTTCTCCTTTGTGTTGCGTTCTGGCCTTCTCCGCAAGCTATAGAGCTTTACCATATTTTAGCTTGTGTTTTAATGATAATGTGCTAGTTTTAACCCTTATCTTTTCATTATTTTTTTTAGTTTTATAGTTTTGGTCGCTTTTATACTGTTGGTTTGTTTTAAGCATCGTTTTTCTCTGTATTTTATTATGTCTCTTATATATAGCCGGTTTGTTTTAAGCATTGATTTTCTCTTTGCTTTTTATTCTTATTATTATATATGTTGATTTTCTTTTATTGTTTGTGTTCAGCGGCATATGACCTCTGCTGTTGCGCCGCCATGTCGCATCTTCATTCATTCATTCATTCATTCCATGCACTTGTCTTAGGGGGAACATATATTACTGCCATCTCTCTCTTACCATTCTCTCCAGTTTCTAATTTCATATTTATCACTTCAGCCGTACCATTTCCGCAGTATCTACATTTACATTGTTCTTCATTGCTATCATTACTCCTCCTCTCATTATTTCTTTTCTATCTCTTCTCCACAGTTTGTATTTACCATCTCCCATATGGATATCAGTATCCTTTCTTAACTTGATATCTGCAAAGCACATAACATCAGGTTCATGTACAGTAAGGTCCCGGGTTACGTCAGAGTTCCGTTCCTGAGACATGACGTAAGCCGATTTTTAACGTAACTCGAGTTTTACAGATTTTTCAGCCATACATCACATACTATACATATTATAATTTTATAACAGGTTTGTATAAGAAACGCAGTCTTTTGAACTGATGATATTTATTGAATAAAATATAAGTTGTACTTGCTACGAGTCTTCGTCACAGTAGCTCATTCGCTGCAGTAACGGCACTTCTCATCGTCATGGCAACCGAGTTATGCCGCACCCGCCTCACCCACAACTGAGTCAGGCTGCCGCTCCCTCACTCTCCCGTCCTTACACACGTGCACACTGCCAACACACATTTTATTCCTAAATTCAAACACTTTTCATACTTCATCATACAATAAAGTTTACCGTAAAATACTGCCGTAAAATATGAAATACGAACATCATTACCAGCACGATAATGTAAGCATTTCTAACATCAATTTTGATGGCTTTTTTTTCCTCACTTGATCACTGATGCTTTTTCTCCTTTCTCGTTACACTTAATAATATCGACTTTTTCACGTAATGTGATGGTCTTGCGTTTCTTGGAGTCATTATGGTCACTAGGAAGCTGTCTCTTAGGCATCGTGGAATCAGGCAAAAAACAAACACAAGAAAATTACAGGTGGTAGTACTGTAGCAGCAAGACTGAGAGCGATTGTTGGTTTGTTGGTAGTCAAGCGTGGGCGGGAAAACACCAGAGACATCTTGCGGTAAACAGCAACACTTTAAAAACCGAGCTTTACGTATTTTTTCTTTATTTTCTTATATTTTAAAATTTCCGAACCGACTGTCGTAACCTCGATTTGACGTAAGTCGATACCGACGTAACCTGGGACCTTACTGTACTCTCAAGAAATCATTGATTTCTAACCTAGCCAATATTAAACCATCAATATTGGTATATGCCACTTCAAACTTCTTTCTTTGTATTTTATACCCTCTTCTCTCCTTCTCTCTGTCAGTACCACTTCTTCAATTTTTGATCCATAACTCTCCAATAAGACACTGTCTTCCCTTCCTCCATTCTTTGTTCATTTTTTGCCTTTGCTTCCTCTACTAATGCCTTTATTTTAGCTCTTTCTTCCTCATTTGCATCTCTCCTTATCCAAACATTTTTGAACCTCTCATTGTCTGATAATTTCCATGTTCTATTGATGATTTCATTGACCATTACCTTAGAGTTAAATTTACCTTCAGTGGCCTCGCCCCTCGTTCCTCATACTTCCTAACCTAAACACTTCTTCAATCTCTTCTTGAGCTTCGTTGTTACCATTTATAACTACTGATATTATCTCTCTAACCTTAATCAGTTCATCTCTTTCTCTCTCTGATCTTACTGTCATACGTTCTATTACTCCTGAAATTATTACACATTTTTTCTTATCTGCTACATCCCTGACTAAAGATTCTCTACTTTTCAGTACCCTAACCACTTGCTTCTCCACCTTTTCCTTGCTTTGTTGTTCTTAATCTCTTTCAGATTTACATTTCCTTCCTCCTGAGTTTTCTTCCACCCCTTATGTTTCTCCTTGATTTCCTTAAAATGCTCATCTTGCATCCTTGATTTTGATTCATACTCATCTAGTTTACTTTTCATTCTGTCACTTTCTTCTTCCAACCTCTTATTCTCTCTCTTGAGCTGTTTTATTTCATTTGAGGCAGATTCATTACTCACTTTTAATTCTGTGACTCCTCTTTCTTGTTCAGCACTGTGTGTGCAAACTTTTTCCAGTTTATGCTGCTGGACTTTGATCTCTCTCTCCTCCTCTAAGGTCCGTTCCTGCCACTCTCTAATTACTGCCCATACCTTTTTTAACTCCTGGACATTCCTCTCCACCATTTTCTCTACTCCTGCTACTCTTGTTTGGTTCAGTTTAGTACTTCCATTTCCCACATTATCTTTGGAGAAGCCCACAAATTCCCCAAAACCAGTTGTAAACAAAGCACCATCCCTCTCTGCCATGATGCAACCATATGGAAACTTTCAATTTCCACTGTATCTTGTACTTTTTATGACCGAAACCTGCGTTTTTTGTAAATAATGTCCAACGGGACCACCACTCACACATTCATTCACATAATCACAATAGGCTGGTCTCCTTTTCACCGCTGATTCAACGATTATTTCCACGCAATCCAGGAAGAGCTCTGTCTCTGTCGGCGACCTGTGTGTGTGTCCAACCTTAGGCTCTAAAAAAATAAATAGCTAACCTTTTGAGCTAGGGCATTAATCTCCGTCAAAGTAGGCCTCTTCTGACTTGACGCACATAGCCCAGCATTCCTTCCACTGCCTGAAACATTTTTCAAAGTTGGTTTTCGGTATCTCCTGTATGTGCTTTGTCACATTCGTCATGATCTTTTCTCTCGTCTCAAATCAGGAACCCTTCAGTGGAGTTTTGAGCTTGAGAATAACCAAAAGTCACACAAAGCCATGTCTGGTGGGTAGGGAGCCTGCTGGACTTGCAGGATGTTGTGCTTGGGCAAAAATTCCTGAAGCAGTTGAAAAGCATGGGCAGGGGCATTGTTATGGTGCAGCTTCCAACTTGCCGCTTTCCAAAGGTCTGGTCTTTTCTGCCTAACTGCATCACAAAGATTACGGATAACGTTGAGGTAGTAATGTTTGTTGACAGTCTGACCTGGTTTGTATTTGTGATGCACAACACCAAGGCAATCAAAAAAAAACTGTCAACATGCATTTTACCTTGCAATGGACCTGCCGTGCTTTTTTTTGGCTGATGCGAACCTTCATGCTTCCACTGGGACAACTGTGCTTTGGTTTCTGGAATGTACCCATACAGCCAAGTCTCATCTCCAGTGACAACAGTCCTCAGAAAGTCTGGATCATGAATTGCACTCTCCAACGTGTCTTGGGCAACGTTCATTTACAGAGCACGTTGTTCAGGTGAAAGTAGCTCTGGAACGAACCTGGTGACAACTCTTTACATGCCCAAGTCATCCATTAAAATTTTGTGCGCTGATCCATTGCTGATTCTGATTTCATTAGCAGTCTCTCCGACAGTCAACTGACAATTTCCCATGACCAAATCACAGACTTTCTTCACGTTTTCAGCACTTCTGCTTGTTGATGGCCTCCTAGGATGCGGATTGCTCTTGACTGACATTCGGCCATTTTTTAAGTGATTGTACCACTTCATTATTTGTGTTACCCACATGGCTTCATTCCCAAAAACTGCTGGATCTTTCTGATAGTTTCAACTTGGGTATCACCTTGACAAACTTTGATGCAGTAACGTTATTTGACTTTTTCAGCCATCTTTACGAGCGTGGGAACACAATGAGCAGGACCATGAACACAGGCTAACTGACAGCCACTGAGTCACTCGTATCAGCTGGCATTAGTCACACATTTGTGCGAAGGTCCTGCACTGCACTACACAAAACCCCACCCCTCTCCTCCAGCTGGTTAGTGAGAAAAAAAATGAGGTCAGATACTTTCTGATTAGACCTCATAAATTTTTGTATAAAATTCTCGTGCAGACTGAGAGAAACATCTGGTTTCTTCCTATACCAAGCTCCTGTTTGGTTACCTTTGTGCTTCCTCCTTCCAATAAAGTCTCTGCAATTTTATTCTTGTTAAACATTTGAATATCTTCATTTTTCTTGTTTATAGTTTTCTTAGTTCAGCTGCTTCAGTGTGATCTCTTGGCCTTACAGTCATGTTCCTTCTCTTGTTTAGAAGTTCCTTTGTACTCTCAGATTTTTTTTTTTTTTTTTAATGCAAGGAAGAAGTAACCAAAAGCCAGGAGCCCACAAAATAGTTCCTTCCAAGAAAAAACAAAACAAAAAAACAAAAGAGCCAAATTCAAGATCCATTCATTTCGACATGCCTGGACACACTGTGTTGGAGATCATAGGAAGTAGGAAATACAGACAGAGGGAGACAGTTCCAGAGTTGACCTGTTGCATAATTGAAGGACTGGGAGTAATGGTTAACTTTTACATTAGAGATTTGGACAGAAAAGGGATGAGGGTTTGTTGCTAGACGGGTGCTATGCACCCACTGTAGAGGTGGAGGGATGCAAGCAGACAGTTCAGACGAGCAGTGACCATTGAAGTAGCGATAGAAAGAAGATAAAGAGGCAGCAATGTGGCGAAGAGACAGAGATTGAAGCGAGCCAGTAAGAGGAAGAGAGTTAATGAGATGAAAAGCCTTTGACTCCACCCTATTGAGAAGGGCTGTATGTGGGGAGCCTCCCCACACATGAGAGTTGTACTCTACACAGGGGTGAATAAAACCCTTATATAAAGTCAATAACTGTGCAGGGTTAAAGAAGGTACAGAGTCTGCTTAGCACACCTAATCTCTTGGAAGCAGATTTTACAAGAGATGTAATATGATCTTTCTGAGATAAATTATCCTGAGTGAATGAAGCCTCAAGCATGTTCAAGGATGATGCAGGATTGAGCTGGATATTATTTAACATTAGTGGGTACTCTTGTGGAAGATTTTGTTGGGTTGATAGGTGTAAAAACTGAGTCTTTGATGCATTTAAAATAACAAGATTATTTTTACCCAGTCAGAGATACGAGCCAAGTTAGACATTACGTATGCCATAGCCTCATACCTTGTTTGTTGAAGTAACTGCTGAGATGGAAGTTGCAGGAACCAAATGGAAAGATGAAGGGTGGAATCATCAGCGTACGAGTGGATAGGGTTAGATGTACAGCTTAGAAGATCATTGATGAATAAAAGGATGAGAGTGGGTGATAGGACAGAGACCTGAGGAACACCACTGTCCCATGGTTTCTTGCCTCCTATTGTTAGAACTGCTTCTTGTACTATTCTTGTGAAGTTTTCATTCATTCTTGTGTCAGTATTTATGTCATTCATCAACTGCGAGTATTTATTCTGAATTAACAAGCTAAATTCTGCTTCTTTCTCCCTCACTGCTACAAAGAATCTCTCTCTCTCTCTCTCTCTCTCTCTCTCTCTCTTCTGAGATCAAGTACTACTTGGCTTCTCACAGTTCTTCGATCACTTCATGCATTTACTCCGTTCAATGCAGTTACATTTTACACT
>JAGKTI010004905.1:35459-47858 GCA_018397915.1 Birgus latro
CTCACTGCTACAAAGAATCTCTCTCTCTCTCTCTCTCTCTCTCTCTCTCTCTTCTGAGATCAAGTACTACTTGGCTTCTCACAGTTCTTCGATCACTTCATGCATTTACTCCGTTCAATGCAGTTACATTTTACACTGTACCAACATGTGATTTGTGAGTGAGGATGAAATAGGTTTCATTTTTTGTTTCACCATTTGGTCCATTCCAAGTCCATTTTTTACTTTGTTTTTTTAAAGAACTGCTCCTTTCAGTAAACTCCATTGGAATGTCACCACTTGCATTCCAAATACCCATTCTAAAATGCCCAGCTGCAGTCTCACCTATTCTTTTCTTGTCAACCTTTGCATTAAAATCACCTATTACAGATGTGTACTGGGTTTTGTGCTTATTGCATCCTCTGCACCTTCATAGAACTTTTCTGCTTCCTCAGTTTCATAAACTGATGTTGGTGATAGACTTAGATTAACTTCATCTTGTAGCTCTTGTTCAGTTTAATTATTAGTCCTGCTACTCACTCTTTTATAAGGTCTACCCAAAAAGAAAGCAATCTTTTCAAAAAAACAAATTTATTGCTTTACTTACTACTTAATTAGACCCATCAAAATGCTCCCCTCCGCTGTTCATATAATGTTCTCAACATTTTTTCCAGTTCTGAAATGCTTTCTGGAATGTGTTTTCAGGGATGGTGCACAGTTCTCATAACAAAATATTTTCTATCTCTTATATCATCTAAAGTAGGTGACATTTTAGGGTGGATTTCAACTTTGAGGGTGGGGGGGAGGGGGGAAAGTTTGCAGGGGCCAAATCCAGAGAGCAGGGGGGCTGGGAGACAATAATCGTTGTGTGCTTCGCCAAAAAGTCATTGATAAGGAACTAGCCATGAACAGGTACATTGTCATGGTGCGGCATCCAGGTTTTGATTTTCCATGCCCCAGGCCTCTTCCTTTGCACTGCCTCCCACAAACACCTCAGGACATCCAAGGAAAACTCTATTGATTGTCTGCCACGTGGAACAAACTCACAATGAACGACGCTTTTCCAGTAATAAGGGACAAGCTACATCACCTTCACATTTGAGTAACTCAGACGTACTTTTTTTTTGGGGGGGGGGAGGGTGATGTTCCAACTCACTGCAATGACTGCCTTTTTATTTTGACATCATAGCTGCACACCCATGTTTCATCACCTGTTGGGATTTTTCAGAAACTTTTCAACGCACTTGAACAATGAAACAAATCTTGACTGACTGTAGCACATTTCTACAGTACAGTATTTTTGCGCATTTGTTTGCACCACAAATTTGTGGCAACACGATGCATCTTCAGTTTTTCAGTTCAAATCATGTGACATGAACTTTTACAGATGCCTACTTCTTCACAAACTTCACAGACAGTCAGGCAACAATTTTCGCGGATCTCAGCATGCACTTTCTCAACATGATCGTCGTCTGTAGATGTGGAAGGCTGTCCAGATTGAGGATTGTCTTCAGTGAATGTTCTTCCTGATTTGAACCATTGGAACCACTTGTGACATTGTGTATGGCACAAACAATCCTCCCCATAAGCCTGCTGCAACATCTGAAAGGTCTCCATAAAAGTTTTTCCCGATTTGAAGCAGAATTTCAAGCAAACACTTTGCTCTTCCAGATTCTTCATTGTTCAACTTGCACAAGAGCATCAAATGCACTAAACGCACTTTCATTCAAGCACTTGTACCTTGATGACTCAGCGAAGTGATACGATGTGACTAGTGTTAGGCTAAAGCTCAAAGTCACTGCTACACACCACTCCCATTGTGAACACGCTATGCTGTCTCTTTGGCAAGCTATTAAAAAAATTTGGTTTCTTTTTGGATAGATCTTGTATACTGAAGGAGTCTTCAGTGTTGCCACTGAAGTGTTTGTGAATACTGTATTAACCCTTTGAGATTCTGACAACGCAATTTCGAGTCATCATAAATCCAACCATTGAGATTCTGATTACTTGAATTCGAGTCATACGAAACAATTTTTTTTTTTTTTTTTTTGCATGTTTTCCTTCTCCTATCTGGCCTTGTTCCACATACACACTCCTGTTTATCCTTCTCCAACTATTTGTTTTTACAGTGACGAGTACATCAGATAGATATGCATAATAAATAGGTTTTTACCATGGATAATATCGGTATTACCAGCATGGATATTTGCCAGCATGACAGCGAGAGCTTTCGCTTTTCTCTGTGAAAACTAACATAAATTGCCACAACCTACATATCAATAGAAAGGGAATTTACTGTAGACTGACATGTTGCTATCAAATTTCATGTAACACTAATACTTTTTTTTTTTTTACAAATATTGTAGCAGCTGTGGCTCAGTGGGTTAGAGCCCTCCACTCTGGCCGAAGGGTCGGAGGTTCGAGTCCACCCAAGGGTCATTGGCAGACATCAGGAAGGGCATCCGGTCATAAAGTGCTACACGCTCCAGACCTAAGTCCTCTACCATGGGGCAACGCCTTAGCCCTTAGGGGAAAACGTGGCATAACACTCACTTTTTCTACGGAAGGGTGTACGATTTTTCCTTTTCGGCTAACTTCTACTCATCCTATTGGCCTTTTAGCTATCGTATTTACCTTTTTCAACCATACTGCGATAAAGAACAACTATTCGCTTTAAAATGGTACCACATTCAATAGTCTTTCATAAAAAGTTAGTGTACAGTGGCTGATTAAGTACAAATATCACTGTGCGACGGTGTGCTGTATGTGTGCCCAGCTGAATCTGGCACAGACACAATTGACAGAGGGCCGAAAATCTCAAAGGGTTAAGTTCCACATATTACAATGATTATTTTATTCTACGTTATTCAAATTATAATATTTATACACTCGTACCACAATTTCTGATGGTTCGCACGACCGAACCAAAGAAATGGCAGACTGTACAGCCACTAATTCGCTAATCCAAACACTCCACCCCTCCCTAGGTTTGAAACGAGCATGTCTGAATGGGATGTGGTGATGCACACGGCTCTCCCTGTCCTCCCTCCATCCCCTCTCTTCTCCTTCCATCCCTTCTCTATCCCCTACCACTCTTAGCACTGCCAGGTGTGTCCCTCTCCGTCCCCCTGCCCTCTCCCACCCCCAGTTGCCTAACTCCCCATCCCCTCACCCTCCCCTACCCCAGCTTGTCTCCCGAGTGTGTGTGTGTGTGTGTGTGTGAAAGAGAGAGAGAGTGAGTGTGAGTCAGTGAGTGAGTGGGTTGGCGGGGTTAGTAGGGCAGTTTGGCTTTCTTGTCTCCCTCCCCCATCCTCCTGCCCTCCCCCACCCCTGCTTTTCTCCTGCCCAGTCCCACCACCCTACCCCATCCCCACTTGTCTCCCTCCCCCATTCCAGCTTTTCTCCCTCCAGTCCCCCCCACCCTTTCCCACCCCTGCTTGTCTCCCTCCTCGTTCCCATCGCCGCTTGGTGCACTGCCAGCTGCCTTCCTGTCAGTTGTCTTGAAGCATCTCACACAACACATCCCACCCACCTTAACTTCCTGCATGTGATGTTTGATGTCTCATTTTTTAGCAGTAGTATTGTTTATGAGGATAACTACATTACCTATGGTGTTTCTGTGTCAGTCTTTGATTAAGGTATATGAGAGTTTGGGTTTCGGCTAGGAATGCAATCTGGCTTTTCTTCAGTGTCTAATGGGGAAAGTTGCGTCGATATCAGACATACTCGCTGACCGAACACTCCCCTGGTATACAACACTGCCAGAAATCGGGATATGGGTGTATGTTTAAATTACAATATAGCTGCCAGTGATATTCGGTGCAGTAGCATTTTACTTAATGGTATTTATAAGGGACTATTAACTGCTTAGAACTATCTTCAGCCTATATTTTGTGATTAAATTTTCTGCTCTTAAGTTTTGACATTTATACTGTACAGTATATGCATTTACATATACAGTAATCCCTCCATTATTCGGATGTCCAATACTCAGACATACTCACTGTTCGGATATTGTGGGCTGCCCAACCCCCAAAATGCAAAAAAACAAAAATAAAAAAATTAAAAAAATCGATTTTGGGGGGACCGCGTCAGTTTGAATTTCCAGTGCACACCGATTGGCTGTGTTTACGCGCATGGCGCCTGTCTGTCGGTCACCATTACCCACTCAGTTGCTGCCTCGTGAACACCTCCGACAATGGCGGCCGAAGTGATTGCTTTTGTGGTGATACCCTACCTCCTACAGTGCTTGATACTGCTCTTCACCTTCTTCATCATGTGTGTGATGATGGCCCCGCCACCTGAGAAGAGGAAAAAAGTGGTTCTGACTCTGGAGAAGAAGAGGCAGATATTGGAGAAGGTGGACGGCGGGTGGTCAACAGGACGTATCCTACATGAGTTTAACCTCCCTCACTCCACCTTGTTTGATATCAAGAAAGACAAACTACAGCAGTACACGGCTGATTTCGCTTCGAAGACCAGACGAAACGTGGAGAAGAAGGTGATGTTTACTCCTAAGTATGCAGACATCGACCGGTCCACGTTGATTTGGTATCGACAACAACGTGCCGCAGGTGTGTTGGTACATGGAACAGAGCTGAAAGCTGCTGCTGAGAAGTTCGCAAGGCTACACGACGCCCCAGACTTCAAGGCATCTGAAGGTTGGCTCTTCGCATTCAAGTTACGGCACGGACTTACCAATCGTAAGGCCCATGGTGAAGCTCTGGACGCTAACGACGAAGGAGTAGAACAGTTTCAGCAGAAGGTGAAGGGCTTGATTGATAGGGAGGGCCTCACTCTCGGTCAAGTTTACAACGCTGACGAAACTGGCCTATTTTACCATTCAATACCACAAACACTCTCGCTGAGGAGATGGAGAAGCGTGTACCTGGCCCCAAGCTCTCGAAGCAATGTGTGTCTGCTTTGTGCTGTGCCAATGCTAACGGCATGCATCGGCTCAAGCCCATTATTGTAGTCCGTGCAAAGCAGCCTAGGTGCCTTCGTGGGTTAATGAATGTCCTTCCTGTCGTGTGGTATCATTCTTTGAAGGCTTGGTTCACAACCAAAATCTTCAAAAATTGTTTCCACCAACACTTTGTTAAGGAGGTCATTCGTTATCAGACGGAGACACTGAAAATCCGACGAGACCAGGTAAAGGCCCTCCTGATTCTAGACAATGCACCTGCGCATCCGTCAGACAAGGAGTTGGTGGCAGAGAATGGTCGCATCAGGTGTCTGTTTTTGCCACCTAATACAACTGCTCTCATCCAACCAATGGACCAGGGAGTGATTGTGGCAACGAAGAGGCTATACCAACGGAAGTTTTTGGACGAGGTGATGGTTGTGTACGAGGATGAGGACGATTGCAGGGAAGGACGTGACATGCGAGGACAAAAAACTCTCGAAAACATTCGCCGATACAACCTCAAGTCTGCCATCTTCAACTGGGCTAATGCATGGAAGGAAGTCTCTGTCAAGACTTTAGAAAATGGTTGGTCTCGCCTGCTTCATGGAAGTGACGTGGTGCACGATTTTCTTGGTTTTGACGTGGATGACTTTCATGCAAGGCTTCGTATGGGTGGAGACGATGTGGATGTCGACGAAGTGCGCAAGTGGTTGGATGACGACGAGGGCGATCCTGGGTATCAGATCATGTCTGATACCGAGATCGCATCTACTGTTGCTGGTCCGAGTACCCAGCTGGAAGATTCTGACGAGGACAGCGACGATGATGTGGACTCCTCACGGCTTGTCACTACCCCAACCATCCCCAGGCTGAGCACAATCTGGGCGTATGTGGAGTTCGTCCTTGACTACCTAAAACACCCGGACTGCGACAGAGAGATGGGGTCATTGGAATTGGCGAGTGAAGTGCGAGGTTTCAGGCAACGCATCATTAATCGTCAAAATCGTCGTCTTCTGCGTCAGTCAACCATTGATAGTTTTTTCAGGCCAATCAACCCTCGCTCCACACCATCATCTCATGAAGACAGGCCTTCTAGCTCCGAGCCACAGCCCAGCACATCAGGCACAGCTGAATCACCACTGGATATTAGTTTGCGTCTATCTTCGGAGTCCTCTGTAGTGGATAGTGTATCACCACGTCTCACCAAGATGCCCCTACGCCGCCTCCGTCTGCTCATCTCAGACTCTGACAGTGACTAAATTCTCCAGGGATCGTCACTAGACCACACAGGAATTTACTGTTATGTACAGTGCAGTGAAGTGATGTGATTCCAGTTATAAAAAAAAAAACATTGTGGAAAGTGTTGGTGATAAGTGCTGGTGATTCTCATTTTTTTTTTTTTTTTTTTTATGTGACCAACTCTGGGCATAGGCTTTACAGCCCATTATCAAGGCCCAGTAGTCCTCCTACATCCATACACCTCCACATGTCACCACGTCGGCGCTAGTACCCATCGTCCATATTGAATACATGCTAGGGCTGTCTCATACAGGACTGGTGTATTGGTATTAGCGGGGGTACTTTTACGACATGTTGGCAGGTCGTCTGGTAGATCAGTAAAGTCTGCTTTTCAAGAAATTCAAATCCTTAAACTGTTCCCTGCCCCAGTGGGGTTTCGAACCTGGGTCCATTAGGACTGCAGACCAACTCTCTACCGATCCGGCCACCGCCTCCCCCAATTGGAAAGGTGCGTCAGGTGCAAGGTCTTCCTGTCAGAGTCTGAGATGATAGACTGGGTTATTACATCAGGACGGCAGCTTCTTGTTCGTAAGTACCCTAACTTCATGCCTAACCTGTTTTCATCATGCTGTAAATGTGTTAAAAAATTACCCAAAATGTTAATCATAATTTCCTCCTTGCAATTTAATTTTTTCATGCATGGTTCTTAAGTGCACTAGCTAGGAAAAAGGTGGAAGCCAGTGAATTTCATATTCGGTCATAACCTAACCTAACCTAACCTATCCTAACCTAACCTAACCTATGATTACCATAATGATTTTCATGCCTAACCTGTTTTCATCATGCTGTAAATGTGTTAAAAAATTACCCAAAATGTTACATAATTTCCTGCTTGCAATTTAATTTTTTCATGCATGGTTCTTAATTAAGTGCACAAGCTAGGAAAAAGGTGGAAGCCAGTGAATTTCATATTTGGTCATAACCTAACCTAACCTAACCTATCCTAACCTAAGCTAACCTAACCTAACCTAACCTATGATTACCATAAAGATTTTCATGCCTAACCTGTTTTCATCATGCTTTAAATGTGTTAAAAAATTACAAAAAATGTTAATCATAATTTCCTGCTTGCAATTTAATTTTTTCATGCATGGTTCTTAAGTGCACTAGCTAGGAAAAAGGTGGAAGCCAGTGAATTTCATGTCCGGTCCTAACCTAACCTAACCTAACATTGTGTTAATCATAATTTCCTGCTTGCAATTTAATTTTTTCATGCTTGGTTCTTAAGTGCACCAGCTAGGAAAAAGGTGGAAGCCAGTGAATTTCATATTCGGACTTAACCTAACCTAACCATTTTTCTGGTAGCAATTTACATCATTTACTGTATTTGATGCTTTGTATCCAATAATTTAGTGCATAAAATGTGAGAAAAGATGATTTCCATGTCAGATACTTACTTATACTATGCTGGCAAGTTCTGAGCACCTATGACTCACTCACCTCTAAATCATCATTTTTTGGTTAAAATTCAATAAATTCATGCTATGTGTGCATTATTTATGTGAAAAGGGACCTAAATAAGTGCTATACATGTCCAGTAGGGAGGTAGGAAGGTAGTTTTCTGATTTATGTTAGGTTAGGTTAGGGTCATGAAAAACCAGTGCTGGAGCTTCAGGACCAATATCCGGACAAAACCAGTATTCGGACATGCCTTTGGCTCTGTTACATCGGATATTGGAGGGATTACTCAGTATGTATACATAACATATGTATTTACCCCTCTCAACCTCTCTCAGTGGTGGAAAAGTTCCCACACTGATTGTAATTACAATGACCTCTAAAGTTTGGTCAGTTGTCAGTGTGAATATCTTAGAAAATATGAAACTTGATCCTCAATGGAGTATGGCATCATTACGAGTAAAGATCAGATCATCATTCATCCATCTGATGACAACATAGGAAGGTGTTCTGGTGACTGTGATGTGTGGTACTTGGTATGACCAAAAGAATCTGAAAGGTTGGTCGAAGTTTTATCTTCAGTTGCATACTGTAGATATAATACTAAAGTACAGTAATTCCTTAAATATCTTGTAAAATACAGTACACTGTTTTGTTAAAGTGCTGACATTTGGTTGGGAAATAAAAAAAGATTATGAAAAATAGGAGGACTTGATGGAAATCATCATCATCATCATCATCACAGCACATACTAGGTGTCACTGTAACATCCTTCCCATATCTGCAGTAGAGTTCATTGTGGTATCCAGCCCCATCTAATTTTCATAGGGAGACATCAGAAAATATGTTTTGAAAACATATTTTCTGTTTTTGCATATAGAAGCTGTGGTCTGGACTCCTCCCCCCCTGATTCACAAAGGAGATAACAGTATGTTATCTTGGCATATACTTGAGGAATTTACCAGCCCCTCTTTCTGTCATATTCACAACACTTATGGTAAAGTTGTGGTTTTTGAAAATTTTTTAGATCCCTAGGTAACAGACATCACTGTTCATCATCATCATCATCTAATCCAGTGTTGCCCCTTGAGGAGGTAGGAGGCTAGGGCTAGGCAAGTTGGTCCTGATATTTAATATGAGAGTGACCAGCCTCACTCATCCTTGGGTGGCATTATGTGAGTAATAAACCCCACCCACCCCTTGGATATAAACCTGCACTGGCTCAGTCCAATTAGAGTGCCTTAATTACCCACTAAACCACCAGGTGCCATAAATTGGTTATATGATCACCACCCAGCATAGTAATTGGTTTCTTGTATACAGGAAGCCATTTGGCTTCTTGCTCATTGTAGAGTCACCCATAGACTGAAGGAAGAGGAAAGAATGAAGGAAAGAAAGATGAGAGGAAGGAAGGATGAAAGGAAAGAGCAGGCACCTGACAGCAGCACTACATCGAGTGAGTGGCCTCATGTTCAGCCAGTGAGAAATGCTCACTCAGAACATTTTTGGTTTTCGGCTAGTCATCAGAGACGTTGCTAATCTCTATGTTCGTATGTTCAGCTGTGTAAAGGGGTTATGATAATTTTTATGTAAAATTTAGGATTCATAGATATACTCTCATCAAAGCCTCATTAGTTAGCCCCCCCAAACCTTCCCGTTCTGATCCTGTCAGGGTGACGCAATGGCACTTTGATAGGGCAAACTGGGATGGATTTAGAAATTATCTTGCTGACATTCCTTGGAAGTCTTTCTTCTCTAGTGATGTTAGTTCTACCCAGTCCCACATTAATGACTTAATACTAGCTGGTATTGATTTATTCATCCCAAGTTAACAGTTCACTAAAACTTCGAACTCTCCAAATGGTAGCAACCGTTCCAGAGCAACAGCCCAAGAGTCAGTAGCATGTAACTCAACTTAAAAAACATCTGAATCACTCTGTCAGTTTAAAATTGCAATTTAAAATTGCTAGAAACCATGCAAAAGCTGTAATAAATCTCACTAAATCAAACTTTCTTCAAAATTAAGCATCAAAACTACTTAACAACCCTAATGACAATAGAATATTCTGGGCATCTCTCAATTCTTTCAATAATAACTTTAACAAGTCATCATCTATTCCCCTACTAAAATCTTCAGATAGCAACATTACAAATTACCCGCGTGGGAAAGCAAATATCTTTGCCAGCACATTTACCAGAAATTCTACCATAGAGGAAGTCAGCCAGAACGTCCCAGTACTAGAACTTGATTCTCCCGAAATTGTTCCACTTAATATACAGACTAGATACGTAAAATCCATCCTAGACAATTTACCAACCAATAGATCTCCACGCCCAGATGGAATTCCTCCAATTGTTTTGAAAAAGTGTTCCCAAAACTTGCCCCTGTTCTAGCTGAATTATTCAGACTATGCATATGTACTTCTTCATTCCCTAATTCATGGAAAGAAGACAATATTCATCCAATTCCAAAGAAAGGAAGCTCCTCTGACCCCTCTGATTACAGACCAATAGCTGTCACATCTTCTCTTGGTAAAATATTTGAAATTGTAATTAATAAGCACATAGTTAAACACCTTGAATCCAACAACTTAATTAGTGATAGACAATATGGTTTTTGCCACGAAAGATCCACCATTGACATACAATATGGTTTTTGCCACAAAAGATCCACCATTGGCATACTCAATCTTGTGTCTTATTCCATCCATCAATCAGTTGACCAACATAGAGAAACTCATGCAGTAGCTCTGGATATTTCTAAAACTTTTGACAGTGTGGCACCATTCCCTGCTGTCCAAACACCCTTGCTATGGACTAACCTCTTTTGTTCCTCTGCTTTCCTCATATTTCAGTGACAGAAAAATAAGAATAAAAGTAGATGATGTACAGTGCTTCCTCCAATTTTGCGAGAATATGGTCGACAAAAAACCTTGCAAAATCGAAATTCGCAAAGTTGAAACAATTAAATATATGCAATAAACGTAAATTGGTCGACATCACCCCAAGGTAAGCACTTTTTCCCACGCTTTCTCTCGACTCTACCTCTTAATTTTATGATGATAAATGAAACAAACATGGACTGACATATTGTACTGTAATATTATTATGAAAACATCATAGGTAAGAAACATAAAAAAGAAAAAAATGCATATTTACACTGATGTGAAGACTGGCGTGGTGTACGGGACTGGTGGCGGGGCAAGGCTTGGGTGCGACTACTGTGGTGTAAACAAACGTGGCGGGGCGGCAGAACACCGAACTAGGAGGCACAGTACGCCCAGCGAACCACGACGTCACTACGCCGCGTGGCAAAGTAGTGCAGGAAGACGATTTTCCCACCACTCGACCTCGCAAAGTGTGTGATCGCTCGCATAGTTCATAAATGTTAAAAAATAAATTACTTGGAACTACCTCGCAAAATTGGTGATTCGCAAAGTTAAAGTTCGCAAAGTTGAAGGATGTACTGTATCTTCCAGTTTCCACTCAATTAACGCCGGCGTGCCACAAGGATCAATTCTGGCGCCAACCCTATTCCTAGTTCATATTAATGATCTCATATGTTACCCACAATATCATCCATTCATATGCAGCCCTCAGGACTTTTTCCTGACCATCCTCCTTTGCTGAACTTTTTCAGTGTCTCAGTTACACAGAGAGTAGACCAGCATGCTCTCCAATACAAGTTTCTCTAACTGTCAACACCAAATTACATACACGCTACACACTACACTTCCTTTTCAAAATTCTTCGAAATGGCGCACAAAAATCATGCCTCGGAGTCCCCGGGGGAGGGGGGGGACCATAAATGCTCCCACCATCCGCCCCTCTCCCGGTGACGACTCAAAGAGCTGCCTGGAACCACTGTCTGACTCACTCCTTCTTAATTTCTGTAACATTCGCGGCCTTTCCTCTAACTTTCACGCTGTCGAGCACCACCTCTTCTCCTCTAAACCTCACCTTCTTTTTCTCACTGAGACTCAGCTGTCAGGCAACTGACAGCAAACCCTTTTCTGTATCCTCCTACTTTCTCTATTCTCGTTTCAAAGCCAAAGGTGGCTGTTGCGTATATGTACGCAACGATCTGTCTTGCTCTCGTGTTCCTGAACTTGATTCTTCTGAATTCTCTACTCTCTGGCTTCGGCTTTCCTGTCATTCTCTGACTAAATATACCTGTGCTGTTTACTTATCTCCTAATTCTACTGACTATCAAAAATTCTTTGACTATCTTACTTCTACGATGGAACACATTCTATCTATTTTTCCTTTCACTGAAATCTCCATTCTAGGAGATTTCAATGTTCACCACCACGTTTGGCTCTCCTCTCCTTTCACTGATCCACCTGGTGAACAAGCCTACATCTTTTCTATCCTTAATGACCTAGAGCAGCTTGTACAGCACCCTACCCGTATCCCTGACCGCCTTGGAGAGAGGTCCAACATACTTGACCTTTTCCTAACAACTAATCCTTCTGCTTACACTGTTCATCTTTTCTCTCCGTTGGGCTCCTCCGATCACAATCTTATTACCTTAACATGTCCAATCGCTCCAGTACGGCCTGTGGACCCTCCAAAGAAACGCCGCCTGTGGCACTTTGGAGCTGCAGATTGGGAGGCCCTCAGGCAGTACTTCTTTGATTTTCCATGAAATGATTATTGCTTCCTTGGCCGGGAGCCATCTGAGTGTGCCTTGCGCGTTACGGAGGTTATTCTCTCGGGCATGGAAGCATACATTCCTTTCTCATATCCTCTGACTAATGCAAGAAAGCCTTGGTTTAATCACGCTTGTTCTAATGCTGTCCGCAACAAGGAGAGGGCCT
>JAGKTI010004906.1:12788-32690 GCA_018397915.1 Birgus latro
TATTTATCGGCAAAGTAGAATACATAATACAAAGATACATATTTATAAAGTACTCTACGGCATGTTTCCTTGGGTGATTCCACGATAAAGTACAGTAGTAACGAAAATTAAGAAAAAATACCTGGTACGCCATGGAACTGGAGGTATTTAAAGTCCTGCAGAATGAGATAAATACAATTAATGATAAAGTTAATGTGATATTTATGAGACTGTTAGGGAGGTGAGGAAGGTGAGATATATTCCTTATATCCTCATCCTCTTGACTACACGTTGTCGTTGGAACTACCTACTCACAGAAAACGTCACTGGCACTAACTCCGGCAAAACTTGATGGCAAATCTGCATATTTTTCTTATATTATTCTTCCCACGTTTAGGCACCACCTACACCATTAAAGATCATGTAAGTACCATATGCGCCGACAAACCTCTGAGCGAGTTACATAGCTCGTACACACACACACACACACACACACACACACACACACACACACACACAAACTACTGTACAAGCCTCACTTTTACTCTCACCTCACCCCAAAACACCACATTCACATCACTGCTGAAGAACCTCCAAACAGGAGCCGCCGCCTCACATTATCCCTGAACAAACACCATTTACGTCCTTACTCCACTGTATATACACCAGTCTCTCATTATTTCCATACCATCCTCACCTAGCCACCACTGTACAAACACCATCTACATCATCATACCTCACTTGTATACACACACCAAATGATAAATATTTTGTTGTGTGCATAACCATATCCTTTTTTTTTTTTTTTTTTTCGGTGCTGTCTAGCCTAACTGAAGGAATGAGTTCTTGGTCAGCATTTCCGTGGTAAATACTTCGTTTTGCATTTAGAATATAGGTACTTTTCTCCAGCTCGTAAGCCCTTTGTCATCGCATCATCACAATCTTACCAAACCATCTCGAACCTAAGCTAACGTATCCTATTTTTAACGAAGCTGCGATGCCGGACAGAGTTAAGGGCTGGAGAAGTGAGTGCCAACAGTCCCTACCTAAAGACTAAACGAAGCATTTGTGAAAAAAAATATATACAGTGTAAAGGACACCTTCCTCATTCGATCAGACAATAAAAAAAATAGTTTGTGATATAAGAACACCCTGAAATAATATCTAGCAATCCCATTCACGACCCAGTGTCTGCATACCGTCTTCACCTACCTGCCCTTGTACAAATACCATCATCATGCACTGGCCACGCACCACCTACGCTGCCTAGGTACCCCTACATATATATACTTGTACCAGACACACACACACACACGACTCAATGCCAGCACACCACCCACGCTCACCTACCTCTGTACAAAAACTGCTTACTCTGACTAGGGGTATATTCTCGTCGGTTACTGGATCATCCTATCACCTCTTTCTAAACAGTTTTTTCCTGTATACAGCACATTCATGTTCACCTCTTCTATTTATTTACGAAGTCTGTGCTGGTATTAAGGAAAGAAGCTACATACACGAGAGTGGAAAGGAACGGTGTAGCAAGCAAAATAAATCGTTAAGGAAGAGGTGCAAGGAAGCCTTTTAACGCATAGGCCTTCAAGGACATGCACCTACCTTCACTCACTGCCCCGCCTCGCCCACAGGTTCTGGAAGAAGGTGTTCGTGCGGCTGACGGAGGGGTCGGCACTCCAGCTTTTCAACAACAAGGACGACAAGGATCCGTTCCAGGAGCTCCCACTACAGGCTTGCTACTCTGTCTCCGATATAGGTATGTTTTCTAATCTTTTTTTCTAGCCATTTTCTCTTGCCCATTTTGCGAATTTTACTTTGTTTTTCACGTACCTGCGCATCACTATTTATTTTATTTCTGTGTTTCAGACTTTTTTCTTCTAGTTCTGTTTTTTGCTGTCCATTGTGCAGTTTTCTTCCACGTATTTCGTCATGAGTTATTATATTTTTACTGTCATGGATATCGGCTCGTTTCCATGATTTTTTTTTCTATATTTTTCTGTTCATTTCGCATTTTTCCCACGTATCTTTTCATTAGTTGTTAAATATTCATCCATCAAACTCTGTCTCTGATGGCGTTGCCTTCTTTCGAAATGTTTTTTTCTACCTCAGTCCTTTTCTGATCAGTTTTCAAGTTTTCCAGTAATCTTTTATCAGGTTTAGATTTTCACCCTGTTTTTTCGTGTTTTTCAGAGATTTTTCTTCATTTATCTTTATTCTTTCTCTTATCTCCCTTCAGATGTCATTATTCTTTCTCACTCCATTTCTCGAGATATTTCACGTGACTTATCTCTTCACACATTTTGAACCTTTCTTACCCACTTTCTACATTTTATCTTTGCACCCTTGCCCTCGTCACGACAAAATAAAATATTACTAATACTGTTCTTCCCTTAAAATTCCAATGTTTCGCTGACACACTGGCTTTTTACTCATTCGCTACTGGTTTGCTGTCACTGATTTTTTTCCTGGTTCACTGTTTATCACCACATCCCTCCTTATTCTGTTTACTTTCCACTAATGTTCAAAAATATTTCCATCTCCTTAGTTATCATGTCTCGATCACAGAAATGTATTATAGCAACCCTCTGATGCGGAATCCTATATTACACTCCACACTTAACTTGCTCTGAGATCATCCGCACCCAACAGCATCAGTTTCCCTGTATGTCCACAAGAGTTCTTTCATCATGGATCGTCTTCTAAGTGGCATTGGAGATGTCGTAGCAGTTCTTCCTTAGAGATTTAATATGCCTATTGCTTCTCCACATCCTCTTGTATGCTATTGACTTAACGTATAATGATATTAAAACGATATACATAACATACAAGAGATGTTTGTGTGGGATATAGAAAAACAATTCGCTAAGAAAGACGTGTTACAATGTCACACACTCAGAATAAATCCCTGAAGTTCACTTGCAGCACGTCTCTCACAACACTGCTTCTGTTCTTTTTAACAATTTATATTTTCCACTACAAACACCACCTCTGTAGCCACTTTGTCAGCACAGATGCCCTTAATTTCACTGAGGCTGATACACACGATTACTTCTCAAGACGGTGATGAAGGGCGTACGTGCGGCAAGTAACAATAACAAATACTAACATTCTCCTCTCCCGGTCGAACGAGGGCGGTGATTCGGGTTGCCTCTTTGCTCGATCGTCGTTCGAGCTGAGATAGCGGTTTGGTTTGCCTCTTCACACGACCTGGGACTATATTTATAAACTCTCCTGAGCTTAAATTGTATGTAAGACTGTTTGAGTATACGTTTTGCTTCGCTTTTACTGCTACCGAACAGTTTTTAATCAACTTAATGAATGCTAAACTGATGAAATATGAAAAAAATTATTGTCTTTTTAACATCTGCAGATCTGGTTACTGTTTGTTTTTGTTTTTTTGCTATCTTCCTTTACCATGATTCAGCATCATGCATAGTCACTTAAATCTAATGACGTAATTTCTATTTAGTTCTTACTTCCTTGAAACGACTCTGTTTAGATTAGGAAGGGAAATAATGCTCTGGAGAAATTAATGGAGCTCTCTCATACCCCATCACTACTAATGGTCTCTCCACAACTTTACAGCATCGATTGGAGGTAGCAAGAATAAAGTTAGTAATCAATCGCGTAATATACTTCTATGCTTTCCCAGATTTCCCCGCTTACTGCTTCGCTTCACTTCTGATAATTCCGAGATTTTGTTTTTCCCCGATACTGTGATGCCACTAGGGAGAAAAAAAGGTTAACTTGTTGGTGCACCTACAGCTCACAGAGGTAATGGGGATCTGGATGTTAGCTGTATTTTCCGCATTTACTCTGGCCTGGAGAGGGATGCCTTCACGTGGTGGTACCAGTATGACCGGGTGGTTCCGCTGCCTGGTCATACAAACATCCCTCAGTTCGCTCTCTATCCCCCAAAAGGATGATGGTGGACTGCAGGACAAGAGTAACTTCGGCTGCGACCCACTGCGTTCACAATCAGATGAGCCAAGGGTTGCAGCTGCTGGTACTATTCCGTTGCCCTGCCAAAAATTCCTTACCCGTATGAGCTCGGTTAGACTGGAAGGTCGATTTTGCTAGTAACAAAGGAGACCCACTCTTATCTCAAAAGTAAGGCTCATTAGCCCTTTGACAAGCGACTCTGGTTGGCAGAAATAATAATAATAATACACTCACTGACGATCGACCAGAGACAATTGACCTCTCTCTCTCTCTCTCTCTCTCTCTCTCTCCCTTCCTCCTTGTCCCCCCCTGTTCCGTCCCTCCCCCCCCNAGGCTCATTAACCCTTTGACAAGCGACTCTGGTTGGCAGAAATAATAATAATAATACACTCACTGACGATCGACCAGAGACAATTGGCCTCTCTCTCTCTCTCTCTCTCTCTCTCTCTCTCTCTGTTTCTTATCGATTTTGCAACTTGCACATGATTTTGAAATTTTCCGTGCTCAGCCTTTACAACAGACTTACCTTCTGCATTAAATTTGCTTTCCTTTGAACATCTTTCTTTCTCCCCTTCCCAGGAGCGCAACAATTCGACCAGTTCGGCAAGATCTTCACGGTCAAAGTACAGTACATATTCTACAAGGAACGACCGGGAGTACGACCAGGCCAGGTGTCCAAGGCGGAACGACTCACGACCAAGATCTCCAAGTTCGCCCAGCACGCCATCGCCGGGGACTACGAGCATGTAAAGGAGTTTGCCAGCGACGTGCGGAAGCTGGGAATGCCGGTAGAGCACGCCCCTCAGATATCGCAGTTGCTTAAGCTTGGCACGCAGAACTATGAGGATCTGAAGGTGGGTGTGGGCTTTGGAGAGGAGGGGAGAGGCGGGAAGAGGTAGAGTGAGAGGTAGGAGGAGGTAAGGAAAGGCAGGAGGAAACAGAGGCAAGCAAGGAACGGCAAGGAGAGACAGTAAAGGAAGGGAAGGACAGGGTGAGGTATGTGGAATGAGGTAGAGGAATGGAAGGGCAGGGAAAGATAAGGAGAAGCAGGGGGGAGGAGCGGGAATAGGCACGGAAGGCCAAAGAGAGGCAGGGAAGGACAATTAACGCAGGGGAGGCAAAGGAAAGAAGGAGAGCAGGGATAGGCAGGGAATGACAGGAAGATTGTTGTTAAATCGTAGAGGAGTGGACTGCTGACAGTGAGATCTCGATCCTAAATGGGGCAGGGGTCAGTATGAGTAATCAGTTTTGCTAAAAGATTCTTAACTGATCTACCACATGATTCACTGACATGTCATAAAAATACTTATATCATCACACCAGTCCTGAATATGACAGCTGCATCGTGTGTACAGTATGGACAGTGCGGTTATTAGCCCTCAAGCAGGACATGTGACTGCGTGTAGCGCCTACTGGTGGGCGTAGGAGGACGGCTGGACCTCTGGGAGCAACGTATCTAGTCTGTACCCAGAGTAAATATAAAAAAAAAATCAGCAAAGATAGATCAGGCCATGAAAAGGTAAACTGATGAATAATGTTGACTCTTTATTTCAAATTCAATACATAAGAAAGCGTTTTAAGTACCACAGGCCAACACAGTGACAACTAAATGGCAGCCAGTTGGTTACAGGGGCAGCTCGCATCTCATATCTACTCTGTTCTTTCCGGAGACCAATCTCGATATTTCTCACATCGAATTCTAGGATCCTGAACTCTTTATTGGAAACAACTGTGTTCTTTATTCTGACGAGTTATTACCAAAATTTAATTACTTTGTTCGTTACTCGACAGCAGTTACCTCATATTTTCATCACATTCTTCCCAATAGTTTTTCTGTAATCTGGGCAGTAAGACAGACGAATAGAAGTGTACATATAAATTCGTATGCTTTAGGTGATGATGATAGGAAAGCATATTAACTCAACCCGAAGACAACAGAGTTTTGTATTTCATTCATGTTACTACCGTGCCAGATCCTTTATTCAACATAGGAGGGTGCCCTGATAGTGAAGGGATTAATGAAGACTGAATTTAACTTCTCTAGTTCGAAAAGTCTTTCTCGATCTAAATTTATTCGTCTGGAAATACAAAAAACTGACTAAAATTTATGTCTTCGAACAGAGCGATTTAATCAGCAATGATCTGAAGAAAAAAAAAAGCACAAACACTGACAAACAATCCAGACTAATTATATACCAAAATCCATATCCATTCCCATGTCAAGAAATTATGTAACTGGTGTTCCGGCAGCTGTTCTCGTCGCTAATAGAGGAGCAGCTGTTTGCCCTGACGGTGCACAGAGACCGCGCCCTCAACTACAAGAGCGAGGAGGTGCAGCTGACGGCGGTGGATGAGATCTACGTGGAGCAGGACATGAAGAGCGTCGTCCACCGCATGATAGCCAGAGTCAGGATCTTCTTCCTTGGCTTCCTCTCTGGTGGGTTGGGATTCTCACCTGACTGAATTAATTAGAGAAAAACAGTGTTAAACTATGCACAGTAGACTATCTCCTGCACAGTAGACTATCTACTGTAGGATGTTTGTTGCCTGCCTACTTTCCGGGTGTCAGATGGGCGGTATAGATTAAAACACAAAAACACACACACACACACACACACGTGTGTGTGTGTGTGTGTGTGTCTGTGTGTGTTTGTAAGAGTAAAGATTTCACAGATCATATGATATGAATATAGCAGTGTTTTAAATGCTTACTTGAAAAAATGAGTCTTAGTAGCTCAGCAATAAGAAATGTAAAGCAAAGGTGTGGCAGTGTAACATACGTGACTACTACACCGTCAGGCATGCCGGACGTGGACCTTGGCATCAACGACATGAGGAAACAAGGTCGCGAGGTGGTGGGCCGCCACGACATCATCCCCGTCATCACCGAGGAGTGGATCAGGCTGGAGGCGGTCGAGTTCCATTGCTGCGTCGACGGCGAGGAGTTTGAGAAGACACAGCACATAAAGTGAGATTCATACGACTAATGCACGCTGGCTAATTTGGGGGAATTAATATACTCAAAACGAATACTTGAGAATATCTAGACCCTTACAATATATTCAAAACTTATCTTTAGGTATATTTTAGCCCTCAAACTGAACTGAGAATTCATCTTTGGGAAAATCTCATTCAGAACTCATTTTTAGGCATATTTGTATTCAGAACGGATCTTTGGTATACTTTCGGCATTATATTACACTCAAAAGTTATCTTTGCGTCTATTTTAAGCACATAATTGATCTTTGGGAATATCTGACACCAAAACTGATCCTTCGATATAGGCTAAGCTTAGCTGCATTCAGAATCAATTTTTTTTTTTTTTAGATGTGTATGCTCAGAACTGCTCCTTGAGAATATTTTGAGCTTCACATTGGATTTAAAACTGACCCTTGAGCAGAGACGCAGCCAGGATTGTGTTATGGGGGGACCTGAACTTTTATTGATATTATTCGTGAAAAACATTTGCTTGGAAAGAATTATATCAGTGTCTATATAATGAAAATGTCTCGTGTCTAATAGTAAAGGATGCAACGCAAGAAAAAATTATTAATACATGAGTGAATAATTGAATATATAAATTGTTAAAGGACTGCCTTCCCATTCAACTTATTGGAAAGGTGGAAGCCCCCCCCCACCCTCCTCTTGGCTGCGTCCTTGAGTATTTATGTACTTAGAACTGAACTTTGTATTTAATTTGAGCTTGTATTTTCACTCACATCTGGTCTTTGGGAATATTTGTTGTCAAATCTGCTCCTTGAAAATAATTTGAGCTTGATATATTAATGAAAACTTATCCTTTAGAAATTTTCAGCTCCCTAGAAGAAGCACTCCTTGGATGTATTTTAGTTTCATATTGTACCCCCTGGAAAAATGCTGACTCTCATATTGTATTCAGAACTGATCCTTGGCAATATTTTGTGGCTAAGATTGCATTCACAATTCCACATATAGGCTATACTATAAGTCTGTAATATTATAGATACATATTATACATAGAACTGATCTTTAGGACATTATAGAGTTTCATACTGTATTCAAAATGGATCCTTGAGAATGGATTGAGCTTCGGATTGTACTCGGAATTTGTCCTTTACATTTTGAAATTCGTATTGTGTTTAGAATTTATCCTTATGAATATTTTAAGTCTCATAATACATTCTGTAGCTAATGATCCTTGAGAATATTTTGAGTCTGACCCTCTCAATCCGTTGACGTCCTCTCATTTATATTGGCTGTCTCTGGCCGGTTCCATTCACCTTTGAAGAGGCGGCGTGGATATTGCCTTCATCAACATCTTTGCCAATAAACATCCTTCCTGATCTGAACGCCGTTGGATTGGAGGGGTTTATATCGCACTCAGTAATAAAATGATCCTTGCTACCATTTTGAGTTAATACTGAACCCAGCACCGTCCTGAATCTGGCAATTTAGCGCCTCATTCATTTCCCCACAGGTTCAAGCCTCCTGACGCATGCTACATCGAACTCATGAGGTTTAGGGTCCGGCCCCCCAAGAACCGTGAATTGCCCTTACAGGTGAAGACGAAGGTGACCATACAGGGCAGGAGGGTCGATATCTTCTGTGACATCCTCGTACCTGGCTTCTCTGGCAGAAAACTTGGGCAGGTAAACAGAGAGAGAGAGGCACCGGCCAGAAATCGACAAAAAATTGATTGACCGAGATAATTAGAGGGAAAGAGAGAGAGAGAGAGAGAGAGAGAGAGAGAGAATCCTTCAGTGTGATACAGCAGTGCAGAGATTATAACCCGTATTTTGTTTGCATGGGAAACTCGCAACACGTCTTCCCTAACGAATTATTTTGCATGTTACACCGTAATATGATCTTGTGTGATATTAATATTTGACTAACACTAATATATTATGCATTAATCAAAGGCAAGAGAACGTCAAACTGAACTAGGCGAAATAAGTGGCTGGGGAGTAGTTGAGAGGAAAGCTTCTGTGCGAACGAGAATAGTACCATAACTTGGTGATGGCCTCGCTTTGTCAGGTCCCGTGTGAGGACGTGGTGGTGAGGTTCCCCCTGCCTGAGTGTTGGATCTACATGTTCAGAGTCGAGAAGCACTTCAGATATGGATCCGTCAAGTCTGCTCACAGGAGGTGCGTGCGTGTTCTTATTCACCATTACTCCCTGAAAGTTCGACCTGTTTATCCATTTATTGCCAGACGCTTTAATTCTGGAGAGGGTGGCCACGAGCAAATCGCCTCCTTGTCACCCTACCCTCGGTCATCAAACTGCCCTCCCTCTAACTAACACCACCCTTATTTATATGTCTTTTATGTCTTTCCACCTCGTACTTTCACCTCTTCCTTGGTCTCCCTCCCTCCCTTCTCCTGTGTGTTCTGCTTCTCATGATATCATTCTAAGATTTGAAGAAGTAAAGAAAAAGAAAATTTTTTTTTTTTTTACATTATGACACGATGCAACTCTGTCAAAGTAAAATTTAAACATGTATTTCATAAGAATACATATGTGTAAGCTGTTCGTCGTGCATTATTTCATTCCTAGATTTGCACTGTATATATCTAAAGTCTGCTTAGGTAGAATTTCTGTGACTGAAAAGAAAGATATAAGCACATACTTCTGGATTTTGTGTGCTACTCGTCATGTCATTATTTTTAGCATTTTTTTTAATTGTGTGGCCTAGATCCCCTTGACACAACCAATCTCCTCTGACAGAACCGGCAAAGTGAAAGGCATCGAGCGGCTTATGGGGACGGTGGAGACGGCCGATGCAGCTCTCATGGAAGTGACATCGGGCCAGGCCAAGTACGAACACCAACACCGTGCCATCGTGTGGAGGATGTCACGACTACCGAAGGAGGGCCAGGGCGCCTACACGAACCACACCTTCAGCTGCCGGATGAACCTGACGGCGTACGACCAGATGCCAGAGTCGCTGGATAAATACTGCTACCTGGAGTTCACAATGCCGGCCACGACCGTCAGCCATTGTGTCATGCGATCCGTATCAGTAACAAGTGAGGATCCGCCTGAGAAGTACGTCAGATATCTAGCCCGTCATGAGTACCGTGTGGAGATGGAGTTTTCGTCAGGTACTGGTCCAGCTGACTACGTGGCTGCCACCATGAAGGATTCCGAGGCGTTGGCGAAGGAGGAAGCAGCGCGTAAGCAACAGGAGCAGCAACAGCACCATAACAACGAGTCTAGCAGTGATGATTCGTCGTAACCGAGGCCATGTTTCCTCCACTCACCCGACACGTCACCCCCTCACTGATATACAGGGTCCCAATGTCGTAGCTAGCGAATGAATCTACCTTTGCATAGTGTCTGCTTGGTACACTACTGCTGCTACAGCGAAGATGTCTTATGAATCATGGTCAGCTGAGTTAGCCATATTCAACCAATGTATGATATCCACTGGTAGTTAAAAGTTACGATTATAAGTGCATCCGATAATTAAAAAAACAGTGTAATAAAGACTGACTGAAATATTACATAATAGTAAGATTAATGTGGGCAAGTACACGATGTATTGTAGTGCCTAACTCCGTATTGTTATGTCGTGCCAAAGGCCAAGTCATTTGAAAACACTTTAGAAGCACAGGACCGCGTCTCTCCGGCTCTGGTGTTGAAGTATAAGGTGCGGCAAACTTCCTTGTAGTGTCGTGTGTCGGTGTGCTGAGCGGTACCTGCAGCTGCTCTAGCCTCTACCCCGTCACCTCATACCACAGTGGAACAGTTCCTTGTAGTTGTTGTCTCTCACCAAATTGTGCAGAACATGGGCCATGAAGGAAAGTCTGGAAACTAGGGAGGCATCCACACTGATGGAAATTTTGCCACCTGTCGAGGAATCCTTAGTTCCTCATCGTGGAGGGCAACCCGAATCATGGGTCCCTTACCATGATAAGTAACCTGCCTCACCCAAACGAAACGGGGCGGGGAAAGAATTTCAGACATCTTCAGGCCCATGATTCACTGTCGGGAAACTTTCTGAAACGAGTGACCCAAAGTACGATAGATATGTAATGCTGTATTTGTTTAAACGTAGATTGAAACGCGTGCATAAAACATTCCCTTCTCATTTCTTCTCTTAACCAGTGGATGCTTCCCTCCTATATAACCACCCAACGTAAACAAGGCTGTTATGGCTCATTCATTGGTAATTAGCCGTTACCGAATACTGATGTAGCAAATATAAATTTATAAAAGTATTCAATAACGATAATTGCTAGATGATCAGATGCTACTCATGACAGGTTAAAGTTCTGCGGATCTGTCCAGTAGACAAGGAATAATTTTCTGTGGCTTTGCGGATTTCGTAATACCTCTTCCTTGGCGATTTATTCTACACATTACTCCTCAGCATTATCCTGTATGTTATTGTTTCAAACTATGCCTATATGAAAATGACATAAATACAGTAACATACAAGAAAATGTTAATGTATAATATGCAAAATTAATCGCCAAGGAAGAGGTGAAACGACGTCTCCTAAACCACCTAAAATACGTCTCAATGTAACGTGATTGGTTCAGGCCACCACATTCCTTCCCCTACCAGTTCCTGTCTCCACCCATATTACTCTCCTGTTTTGTTCTTCCGTGTGCTGTTCATAGCTCATTTTCATCACATACTCCCTGCTATGCAAATTCTTAATTTTTCTTGGTGTTCCCAACGTAACCTCAACTACCGTCAAAGAGCTAACTTCTCAATCGTCCCATACCGCCCTTCTTCCATATCCTCTCTTCTCCATTCCCCTTATCATCTCATATATACGCTGTAAGACAGTATGAGGTTGGGTTTTCCATGTTCCACTGTGCGATCCCATTCCTCATGCCATCGTCTCCTCTATATTACTCTGAAGACCACAAATCCTTCGTGAATCTCATCAGTGTCGGAAATACTGTATCATTCCATTTACCTCTCTTACTACTTGTAACCTGGAAACATGTAATCATTAATGGGCTGTTATTTGACATAATACTCTCGCCGTATTTCCTACACATGTATGATACTATACTCGTCTTCTAACTCGCTTGCATCGTTGTGAAATATTAGAAAATGAATCCACAATACCCTGCTCGTTTCCTAACTCGCTGGCATCATGGTGAAATGTTAGAATATTAACCTTTCATAATGTATTCCTCGTCTAACTCACTGGCATCATGGTGAAATGTTAGAAAATCAATCTGTGGTACCTTTCTCGTCTCCTAACTCGCTATCATCATGGTGAAATGTTAGAAAATTAACCTATCAAAATGTATTTCACTTCTAACTCACTGGCATCATGATGAAATGATAGAAGTTAATCTATCATACCCTTACTCGTCTCCTAACCCGCCGTCATCATGGTGGAATGTTAGAAGATTACTCTCTGCCTCTTCCCAAGTCCACCCACAGACGCGACGGTCGTGTGTGGCAAAACACCATTTAAAATGGGGCCAATCTGGAGCTCGGCGATTGAGCACGAGCACCGAACACAGGCCTCACAGGGGCTTGTTATAAATGGCCCTAGTTCTCGTTCGTTAAGATGACTTCCTAGTACGTTTTCCAAGGCGATTTATTTTGCTTAGTACGCCTTGGTATCTTCTTGCGTCATTTGTTGTATAAAGATATATTGCATGAATACACATAAGAGAGTATTAACGACGCATAAGGGATAAGCAGGGAAGGGAGAAGTACGAACCTTCTTTATGGAGGCTACTTAATGCCTTTTCCTTACCAGGCCATTTCTGTATATGGCATGTTAATATTCTGTTGATATTTATCTAACCTGTTTTGATAAGTTGCAAATAACATACCAGAAGATAGCAAGGTTTAGTGAGCAAAATAAATCGCTGGGAAAAAGGTGCTAGGAACCCCTCCTTAACCGGAGATAATACGGCCAAAATAACTCTTAGTCTGGATTAGTAAGACAAGTAAATGAATAAAACTGTCCCGAGCTAACGAGCCAAGAGTTACGGTGTCCCAGTGCGAGCCACATCTCATCACGCACCCTCAATGCCTCACAGACTCTGAAATCCGCAACAAAACAACAATGTGCACGTGCTCACATCATAATATTTTGCCGCTGTTGGTGTAAATAAATAAGATAATTTTTAGCTCTAGAGATTATTATTATGTGTTTTTGTTAATTTGTTTGACGTTAAAAAATACTGGTGGCGGTGTTTGATAAGGCCACAGTGACGTATCGCAGCAACATACCAAAGACGTAGGAGATACATACTTGTGAGTTTCGCCACCGTCTAGCCCTAGGACGCCTCGATAGCAAAGATAAAAGGTCAAACAGCTTATCGGGGCGACCTTATCTACCTGACGGAGGCGATGCTTGGAAACTTCGTGGGCATACGCCGCGAAGCAAATAGGTTATGTAAAGTAAGCAGTGTTCTTGCTGTATACTGAAATCCAAGTTGTTTTCAGCAAGCGTGTGTGCGATTGTAGTGACCATCATAACCCCAGACATCTGTGTGTATCGTACCCCATGTCTAGTGGTCGGTGGTCGCTTCTGGTGTGTCGGGAGTGAGTGTTTTGTCGTTTTCTGATCTCTTGCTTCCCACAGAGGAGATATTTCTTCGTGCAATGTATAAAAATTTGAGAGGAAATTCTTCGAGGTGACGACGCGAGGTAAGGGAGCAGCAAAGGTGGACTTAACGTATGAGTGTGTACATAGTGTGATGTGGAGGTCACTGGCTATAGCCGTGTGTCTGAAGTGAAGTAAAATGAAGTGAAGTGGAAGTGAAGTGTGTCGCAACTGATGGTGAGTCGCGAAGTCTCTTCAATAACGTTCAAGGAACCTCAGTTCTTCTACAGTGAACTTTATTATCGTTTCGTTGGTCCCCAGGCGTCCCCGTGGATCGCCCTGGGTTTTATAACAATGCCGCACGCCCCCTCTTGATGTCCCTGTTCGAACCTTGTCTTGGCAGGGTGTTGGCAGGGTGTGAGGGAGGTGGCGGCAGGGTCGGATGAGTGCAATGTCTAGTCATTAGTTTTAAGGGTTTAGGGCCGTATTACTGACCCATTGAGCCCGAGGACTTAAGCTTAATTTCCTTCTTGTTACCTCCGGACGATACTGTTAAGCTCTGAAGAGATCATTACATTTTTAGTGACGAGATTGGAAACGGTCTTCATTAACCTCTCCACAAGCTGATTTCTTTCCGTAAGCTGACTTAAATCGTTTACAGGTGGCAAGAACAGAATACAAAGTACGTCATCGGACTGATGGGTTAAAACTGAGAGCGCGAGAGTTTGGACAAACCCCACTTTTTGACGATATATTTTGAAACATGTGATGATGATAGAGCATGCCTGACTTCATACACCGTCTCTGAATACGCTGTTATGTGGGATGCAGGTTGGTCACAGCTAACCATCACAGAGGTTTCAGCCAACGTTAAAAATAAGGGGGTTGGCCACATACACCTCGGCTGACTCATGTTTTTGTTGCTAATAGGGCCGTTAGTGTATAGAGTCTGAGGATGTATATAGTGCAAAGTGTCTTCTCCACCGTGACCCCTGATGCCCTACCAAGACGTGTCCTTCCGCCTCGCCCTGCCCCGCCCTCTGGCGTTTGGGGATCGTGTTCTCCTCAGCTTATGAAGTTTCCTAGCTCCTCTTCCTTGGCGATTTATTTGCCATGCTACACGTTAATTTTTTCCTGTATGTTATTCATATTAGGTTCTCTCATTCACAAGCACAACCACACCAACATTATTTCCACATGCACACCACCACTCCAACAAATTCTACATGCACATCACCACTCCAGCATACTTTCCACATGCACACCACCTCTCCAACATACTTTCGACATTCACACCACCTCTCCAACATAATTTCCACATGCACCTCTCATTCCAAAATTGTTCCACACTTGTACCATGTACCCGTGTGTGGTGCACTGGGTGGGGGCGGGTCACGTCTCAGCCCTACCGATCATTTGCCCTTCAGGACCCATAAAATACCGTTCATATGTGCACAGCAGAGCGTGTCAGGCGTGTGCAAGCCCACCGCTACAGTACTACATACATAACATTGATATAGTTTGCACATAACATACAAGAGAATATTACCGCGTCATACCCAGGAATAAACCGTTAAGCAAAATGTGCCAGGGGATCTCCTAAGCCTACGAGACTACAGGCCTGGCTTTCACACCGGGATCACAATAATGTACAATGGTCCTAAGTCTTTATTTCCCGGCCGGAATTCCACGCTGTACTTTTCCTAATTGTGAATATGTGTTTTTTCTTTATGTAGTTCTAAGGGTTGTGTTCTTATTGACTTGAAGAGGCTGTCTGATACCTTCCTTGACGATTTATCCTGCACACTGCACCACAGTTATCCTCTTTTATGTTACTGATGTATTACTGGGTCACTATTAAAAAGATGCAACTACATACAAGAATTTGTTAAGGTATAGCATTAGCAGTATAAATCGCTCAGGACGAGGTGCTAAGAAGTCTCCAGTGCCATCTAGAATACATCCTCGAGTACAGTGACTGGTACACTAAGGAGTTATAGTTTTGCCCACCGCCTATCGCACTCTGACTGGACGGGGACTACCACGGGGTCACACAGAACGATGGCATGTTTTCCAGTGCAAACTATGAACCTTTGGTAGCGTGCAAGAAGATCGTTTGCAATGACACTTACTTGTGCAGCCTAGAAAAGCATCACGGTGCCAACAACAGGTCTTTCTCTGATATGAAGCCGTAGCTACGATTTCCTACCACATCTGGGATGAGAATAAGAGTGCAGAGAAACTATGGCTAACGAGTGTGCACTTGACCAAGCATCAACCAGGAATAGTGCCTGTGTGATGCGCAGGTCTGGCTACAATTTCCGAGGTTCAAGCATCATAGTTACTAGGTCCCTTCATGTAATATTTAACAGGCCTGTTCATTCGTGTTAATGCCTTTAACAAGCAAGTGAATACAAAGTTATAAAGTATAGAAAATAGTAGACCTCTGCTACACACAGGTGCTGTTTCTGGTTTTTATACAGCCAGCTGGACTTAGATATAATGGATACCTGATACTGTGATATGAAGCTAATAATGAACAAGCACTTACTCGTGACTAGGAAAAGTACAGCATCAAATCTGGTCAAGAAATAGTGAGTTTTGATCACTGTCGCAGCATCAGGAGTCACGAAAAAAAAAAAAAATCTTGAATGTTACGAGTCTTTTGTCAAGATGTTTTTGCGAGTGACTGTCACACAGATTCTCATGGAGTACACTACATAAGGATTCATGTACTTTTAAAGGTCATATAATAATTACCGATGAATATATGTATAAAAAATAATAATTATCTTCCATTGTTATCTGTATCTCTGGCAAAAATAGTCATTAATCATTATGAACAAGTTAAAAATTTCATAGTTTACCTAATCCAGGGCACACACTTGTACCCTGCCAACCTACCCTACCCCTCTTCCCTCCTTCCCTCCCCCTGTTATCTCCCCCCTCTCCCCTACCTTCTCCCCTGACCCCACACCAAGGAGATGAGGAAGGAAGGGGGAAGGGGTGGGGTGGGGTTGCGGGGCCAGTGGGAGGGGTGAGGGGGTGGTGGGGGTGGCGTGGTGCAGACTGACTCCCTCTGTGTGTTGTAGTCTTGTCCTGAGCGTGTGTGTGTACTGTATGTAGAAAAATAAACAAGGCAAAATAAAAAAAAGTGAAATGTTGAACAATCTTAATTTCTCTACACACCTTTGGCAACGAGAGTAAAATGCATTTCTAGGCTACTACTGTACTAGCATCCCCAGACATGACTAAAATTAGTTTGTGGACACTTCTTGCTAGATTAGGGAGCATGACTATAGGTACAAAGAATGAAATAAAGAAACATAGACAGAGAGATCGAAAGACAGAGGGAGAGAGATAGATAGACACATAGACAGAGAGATAATAAGATATACAATAGAGGTGGCAGCTCCAATCCCAGGCTTATGTGAATGTGCGACAGGTGGACTGCAGGTTAAAGCTGTCCTGCGGTCACACACACGACCCTCCTTACAGGGGATTGGGAGAGGAATGAAAGACCTTTGTAAACCTGGACTGCACCACCTGGCCATATCGGTGTCACCACGTGAAGGCTTCCCCCTTCGACACTAGCCTGATAGATAGAGAGACAGACAGTAGATAGATAAAGAGCACTTCGACACGGTAAGACTCCTTGATGTGTTAGATTTTCTTCTTCCTAATCCTCACTGCTCAGGAGCTGAAGGACTGGTAGGAGTGATCTCAGGAACTCTCGTACCTGTGCAGAGAGGAAAATTAATCATAATAACAATAGCAATAATCATAATAATGACAATAGTAATAACACTAATAATAATAATAATAATAATAATAATAATACTTTATTATTATTATTATCATTATTTTTATTAGGCAATAACAATAATAACTATCAACAATACTCAAATTTCTCACACCATTCTCTCTCTCTCTCTCTCTCTCTCTCTCTCTCCCTCTCTCACCTCTCTTCGCGTGTCATTTCTCATAACCGGGTGCGGCATTTAGGCCCTGGTGATTTTAATTACGAAAAAAATCCATGCAGTTACCTTTACATTCACTGTGGAGGCAGAACGTGCGCATTTTATTCTGCTTTACTCCTGTTGATTTTATTCGGTAGGAAGAATTTGTACACTGTTAAGAGGTCGAAGTTATAAGTAGAGAGAGGGAGAGGGAGGGGAGTGGGAGAAAAGAAAGAACTACAGGTAACTTAAGGGAAGCGTGAGGAGAGGCCGGGGCACAGACTTACACTAGCATCACCAGACCAGCCTTTTGTGGTTGGTAATCTTCCTTCACGGCTTTTCTTATTCCTTTCTGTCCTGTCATCCTTCATTAAGTCCTTTCTCCTCTCACCCCTTAGACCCCCATTTCTCCCCTTCACCTCTCAGATTCCCCCTCACCTCTCCTTCTTCCACCCCTACCTTTCCCCCCCCCTCTCATATGACACTCCCTGTCCCTTCCTCTTCCCTCCATCCCTCCGTTCTTCTCCATTCCCTCACGTTTTCTCTTTTTCCCTTCACTACCCTTCCTCTCCCTTACAGTCCTCCCTTTTCTCCCTTCTCCCACACTCTTATCCTTCCCCTTTCTCCCTTTCCCCTCCTCCTCCTCCCTTTCTCCCTTCCCTACACATCTCTTCTTCCTCGCCTCCCCCTTTCTTCCACCTTCTCTCCCATCTCTTCATCCCCCTTCCCCTTACACGCTTACCCACCAGTAATTCCTCCCCCTTTCCTTTTATCTCCACTCACACAATCTCCCACATACCTACCTCTTCTCCTCTTATTTTCTTCCCTCTCCTAATCCTCATTCCTGTCCCCAGCTCCAGTCCTCCCCTTCCCTTACCTTTTCTCCTACCCATTCCTATCACACCCTTTCTTTCGCCTTCTGTCTTCCTTTCCTCTCCTCTCCTCTTTCTTACTCTCTCTGTCTCCTCGTTTATTTTCTCCTTCCCTCACTCCCGTCTCGTGATCTTCCCCTTACCCTCCTCTCACCCCCTCCTCTCACCCCCTCCTCTCACCCCCTCCTTAAGCTCTCCCCTTAGCTCCCCCTCCTTCCTCACACTCTACTTTTTTCTCGCACCTCACATTTTTATAGTTACCCCTCTTTATAATCTAATAAATTCTCTTTTTCACATTTTCACATCTACCCCACTGCTCACATTAATTTATATCTTGACTGGATCGCATTCCTATATTTACCAATCCCTCTCTCTCTCTATTTATCTATCTCTATGTTTACAACCTTTCACACGAAAAATCACCATCAAACGCAAACAGGCACATCCTAGCATTCACTACTTTACAAACACACACTCACACACACACACACACACACACACACCATTAAACACATTCAGAATCAGCCATTGTCTGGAGCGTTTTTACACATTAATATTCTCACAATCTTGCAATCTTGTGTTTGTCATTTTACTAATCCATTAAGTAAGAGGATGTCATTGTAAACTTTACTTTTAAAAATAACGCAAACATGACTATAAATACGAAGCCGACAACTCGCAAGGAAAAAGATTATAAAAAAATAAATAAATACAGTGAAAACGGTTTATAAAAAGAAAAGAATTAAATCTTTTCAGACTCTTCGTTGCAGCTTTTCTGCTTCAGGCCACCAACGATTTTTTTTTTAATGTTAATACGGTGATACGTGTGGTAAAGAAGGGGATGAGAGAGAGAGGGGGGGGGGAGGGCAGGAAGGAAAGGAGGAAAGAAGAAGGAAACGGAAGGGAAAGAGGAATTTAAAAAAAAGAGGAAAGAGGAATTTTAAAAAAAAGAGGAAAGAAGAGGTAGCGAAAAGGAGACGACGGGGAAAAAGGGAAGTGAAGTAGAGAAGGAAGAAAGGAAAGGGAGAGAGAGGGAAAAGGAAAGAGGAAAGTAGAGGGTAAGAGACTGAGGTAGAGAGGAGAACGGAGAGAGATAAAGGGAAAGGATGAGAGAGTGAGAGGAGTTAAAAGGAGACTGTCAGCACAAGGAGAGATCTACAACTATAAACAGACCTAACAGAGGGAGGTGGAGGAGTGGGGTGAGGGAGAAAAAGAGGGAGAGAGGCAGGGAGAGACCGATAAAAGATGAGAAAAAAGGAGAGGAAAGGTGGAAGAGAGAGAGGAGTTGATGAAAGATGAGAGAGAGGGGGGGGGGGGGAGGGGGGGCAAAGAGAGGGGGAGGGGGGGGGGGGGGGGGGAGGACACAGAGAAAGGGAGAAAGGCGAGAGGGAGGGAGGGCACAGAGAAAGGGAGAGAGGAGGAGTGAGAGGATTACTAGACGACTGAGCACAATGAGGCACCAAGAACTATAGCCTCGACTGACCCTGGAGAGCACGGAGGGTCAGGATGCTAGGGACGCCCAACACCATCCTAGCTATGATCAAGACAGCATCCCTTTCGCAACAGCAGCGGCTAGACATCTTATTCGTGAGATATCGCTTTGAATTTTTGAGGCATATGAAGTGTA
>JAGKTI010004906.1:32978-47855 GCA_018397915.1 Birgus latro
AAGGACGCAGCGCCACACGAACCTACGGCCGTGTTATTACTTAGAAAGGTGCAATACAGGTGTGCTATATACTGTACTACTGCCGGGGGGAGCTGGCTAAGAGGATTACGGGTGTCGCATTATTACCGGGGAGAGAGAGAGAGAGAGAGAGAGAGAGAGAGAGAGAGAGGAGAGAGAGAGAGAGGAGAGAGAGAGAGAGAATGATATCGAAGTATGAACAAATCATGGGAGAGAGGTGTCTGAGTGGAATATATATCCGTATGCGAAAAGTGAAATATAATGTTACTGAAGGTTCTGCGTCTGTGAATGTGTTGTGTTAACTAGAAATGGTAAAGTGTGGAGATAAAAGAAAGAATGTGAGGTATAAGAAAAAAGGGAATAACTGAGGCGTAAGAGCAAAGCATTTATCTTGTAATGTTGGGGAGTTGCTTGAAATAGACGGCCTTCCCAGCCATCTTGTTAATAACCCTGGTATAAGCCGCTTTAGTGCTTTGATGTGATAAAGTAACTTGCGAGAAGTGAGCATAAAGTAAGTAAAGTGTGACAACAAACAGTGATATCCTAGTGTGCGGGGAGTAGAGCTGTGTATAGTATAACTTATTCCTATGTTTCAACTAAGCTGAATAAACCTGTTGCTTGTCTGGCGTCAGCAAGAATAACATTTAAAAAAAAGAATCTTTTTATTACGGGATTCATAGAGATTGTTTAAAAATATTTCCGCTCCGAGGGTCTGTCAATAAATGAACAGCATCTTCTGGTGACAATAGCCATCAAATAAAAGTAACTGAACTGAAAGGATTTAGTGTGAATAAATAATAATAAATGAGGAAGCAATGAGTACATGTGAGTGATGCACAGTGTGAGATGTGCGTATGCAATGAGAAAAATGTGAAAAAGTATGAGTGGATAATGAAGGTTTTGTTTATTCAAAAAAAAAAAATCTAAGGGTTATGTGAGTATTAGTGTAAATATGTTCTTGGATGAAAGTTACAGAATAAACAAAGCTGTGAGTTGAGTGGGTTACATTATGTAACGTAGGTGCAAGTATGCGTTAGTACCTGAGCTTGAGTAGCAAGGATAGAATGAGTAATGTGTGAACTGGGTGTTAGCTCATGTTATCTGAGTTCAAGGATGAATATCAGCCTCTGTTTCAGTGTAAGTAATAGATGGGGCAATGGTGTGAATGCTGGGGGTGTGGGGCTAGCTGTTATGGCAGAGTCGAGAGAGGTTACCTAAGTTCTCTTTCTCTTCCAGGGTATATTCTTCGTTCATCTCACATTCACAGTATGGTAAGTGTCTTGATACACCTTTTTCTTTGATACTCTTGTTTTCCCTCATCTTTTCTCATTTGCCTTCTTTTTTCTTTAAGCGCTTTTCAGTCTTTATTTTTGGATTATTCCTATCTCGTCTATTATGAGTGTGTTATCATTCTTTAGTGTTGATATTTTTGTCACTTCTTGTATTTATGTTTCATAGATGTGGTGATTTGCTGATTTTTTTTTTTTCCAACCACCTACATATATCTGGAGAAATGCCCGTGTTGCTGAGTTCGTATGTAGCTGCGTGTACTGTGATACCTTACATAATACTGTTTCAGAGTAATCCAAATGCTTTACGACTACTGAATGCAGAGTTATTCTATTCAGCGTTGTGCGTTAAAGTGCTGTACATTGTAGTGTTCCTTAAGTTATGCCTACAGTGGTGTGCTGAATGATCTGTACTGTGATACTGAAGCTATGCACTGAATTATGGGTATTGTGTTTTTCAAGTAATCCATGCTGTGCTGTGTTGGTGAAGTAAATTGTACTGTATTAGTAAATTTATGGATACTGGGGCGTGTTGTATGTTGAACTGACCTACAGTGTTGTGTCGTGTGCTTCAGGAGCAGCCTATGCGGGTGTCTGCCACAGAGCTTCCTCCTGTATAATGGTCTCTTCCTCCTGGCCATCGTTTGGAGCCTTCACCACCGCGAGTCTGAGGAGCCACCCTTCATGGTGAGATGGATGGATGGATGGATGGATGGATGATGGATGGGTGGGTGGGTGGATTGATGGATTGACAGAAAGCTGGAAAGACTGGTAGGTGGATAGGTAGACAGATCGAAAACAGCTTGTAAGGCAGAAGGCTGGTAAATGATGGCAGGTAGACAGGTAGATGGTACGCGGGAGACTGGGGACATCAGACCGATAACAGACAAGTATGACTGATAAAATGTTACATATACGAGTACAAACAGAGGCAGTACATAGCCCCAACGCCCCCCCCCCCCCTTAACACACGCACACGCACACGCACGCACACAAAACCACACACACAACGTGAGCACTACGTATTAATTTGTTGTCAGTATATATACGTTTGTTACAAAATAAACAGGGATAAGGTAGACAGCACACAGGGAAGGGAGATGATTTTTAGAAGATAAGAATAATGGAAACACTGCAAAGGAAAAAAACAACAATGCAAATTTAAGTAGGCTAATGCAGGAGTGTGTGGACTTTCAACTAGAAAGTATATGAGCGAAAAGAGAGAAGGAAAGCAACCAGCAGATTTATAGGTAGGTAGAGGACAGGCAGAAAGGGGTATACAGGCAAGTGGACAGGATAGGCAGGGATGGATAGGCAAGCAAGCAGGCAAAAGATAGGTGGGGAGGGGCAGGTGGGGAAGAGGACAAGAGGAGCAGCAGGGAAGGGTAGACAGGCTTGCAGACAGATGATAGGTACTGTAGGGAGGGGTAAGCAAGCAGGAATACAGAGGACAGGCCGCGAAGAGAAAGCAGGCAGATGAGTAGGGACGGAAAGTGACTGGAGGCCAAAGAGTGGGATAAGAGGTGACTGGAGTGATACGGCACGTGTGAGGCATCTGTGATTGTCCTATGGCCCTCATTTTGTCATTTTTGTCTGCAAGTCTGTGTGTGTCTGTTATTCACGCAAACTTTCCACTGTAACACCTTAAGTTAAAAATAAACTGTCATTCTATCGCATGCGTCAAAATCGCACAACGCTGGATGTTTCACTTTTTATTTTTTCTCTCAGTAAGTCCTCAGAAATATCAGGATGAAACCGATGAGATTTCTGAAAACATCATTGCTTCAACTGAAACAACGGCAACGATTAGTAGCTGTCTGAAGATAAGTTGCAGAGAGAGAACTTATGCAACTGTTATAGAAGACACCTTTAAAGACGGCACTGCTGATTAATGATCGGTCAGAAACATACATAAGTAAAAGACGCAGCCACCACAAGTTGAAAAAAAAAAAAATGAACACTGGTCAGTAGTTTCTTTGCAGAACATATAACAGCTGGACGAAAAGAATAACGGAGTGGCAACACAGAATAAGAATAGTCAGGCAGAGAACGAAAAAGGAGATATGCAGTTTGTTGTTGCTGCTGCTGCTGACGGTGATAGAGAGGATGATGGTGGTGAAACATCAAAATTACACATTAAAACTGTTTATCCAAGAACTGTGATCCTCTCTTTTTCTTTCAGGCGATGTGCACTGATTTGCTGTCCATTATGTTTGACGTAGTGAACCTGTGCATATTCTGGCCGCTGCTCTCGAGTAAGTTCATATGTGAGATTAGTAGTCCCATTCTTCTCGTTAGCTTTGGAGACTTTCTAGCACCTCTACTTACCCATATATTTCTGCAAATACCGCTTGCGGACATAGACACGGACACAGACACGCACACACGTACACATACATACGTATACTCGCACGCACACACACACACACACACACACACACACACACACACCATCACTGTCACACACCACTACTAATCCTACCCTTCCCTCCACACCACACACCTCAACAATCCCCTTCTCTCCCTCTCCCCAGCCGGCAGTATACGCTTCGGTGCTGCTGCTGCTGTTGCCAACCTCGCCCTGCGCCCCGTGTCGGCCTTCCTGCTGTACCGGGTCGTCCAGGACAGGGCCAGGGGAGAACCGGGAGGAACGAGACCGAAAACACCCAGTCTACCCTCAGGCTTTGGTGGACTTGTGGCCAGTACGTTAACGCCACTTTGTTTACCATTTAATATATAGGTCTTTATGTTATGAATCGTACAGGAGTGAGAGGGAAGAGACAAAAGGAACAAATACCAATTTACTTAATATTCTGTCCTCAGACTTAGGGACCTGTGGGCAGTAACTTGAGCCTTTGCACACCACTGGCTACTTAGATATTCAATTCTGACCACTAACATTTCAGTTTTATACAGACAGGTAATCACTGCCATTCAAGAAGTTAGCCCCTTGAAGATGATATTTCAAACCTTTATTCTGGCAACTTTCGACAGTATTACGGATCTTACAAATGGCATTCAAGCTTTCAGTAATTAAGGGAATGAAGCGGCACACACAGACCTACTACCACTGTAATCCTCTCAGCAGGTGCGGCCAGTCGCATCACCTACGAGGAAATTGACAGACCAAGCTCCACCGCCCCCCAGGCCCTAGACCCCGAGACCGGCTCCACACCCACGTCCTCACCACCACCACGCCCGCCACCACCCTCACGCACCAGCACCCTCGGCAAGAGCAAGCCCGCGTCACGGAAGGCTTCACTTAGTGGCAACTATTAGAAAGATGCTGTTTATGGCAGCTCCTCTAATTTAATAATATCTACAGGGCCTCGAAGCATAACGAATAGTGAGCAACAGTTGACACTAAAAATAATGAAGTGATTAAGTGACAAAAAAAAAAAGTCGAATTCACTGAATCTGTGATAAAGTCTGGAGTCTTCGGTAAAATTAAGAGTTAGTCATAAATTTCGTTTTCTATAGTGATATTTCCTTAGGGAAAATAGGTTCTGAGCTGCCTTATGGGTAAAGTTGTATATAAGGGAACATCCTTGGCTATTGACCGCTGGGAGAAATATAACTGAGAAGTATATGTCATGCACGGCAGTCCAGTAAAGCAACCTTTTCTCTGTTTAGTTTTCGTTACTTCCACACGGTTTTACTTGGTTTAAATGAGGCTTTTTAACTCCTAATTGATGGCTTTTTCCGATTTTATTCTTGATCGATTCAGAAGGTTTGGGGGAGATCTTAACAATAGAACATACTGTAGCTATGAATATCCCCTCCAATTATTACAAGCCCTTTCCATGTTGAATAAAATCATCTGAAAACAGAAAGAATAGATTAAAAACCATGTTATCGAAATGAATGGATGAAAGTAGGTGTGAGATATAGCTTCACTAACCCTTTCACCACACAAAGTAGCCAACTAAGGTTAATAAAATCACCTGTAAGTAGCAAGTCAAAACCAAGAGAGTATGTCATCTGGTTCAAGGGGTTAAAGAGATCATTGGGTTTTGTAAAATTTCTCGTCGCCAGTCGTCGTCTGAATGAGGACAAATAAAGACAAAACTTGAGTGAATGTTGACGAGCTTGGTAAATGGTGTAGATTCTGATAAAAGCGATATAAAAGACTTTTCGTTACAATAATGTAACACTAGTAGCCAAAATACATTCTGCTCGGAAAACTTTTTAAACTGGAGGTAAGATACAGTCCTCATTAATTACAGCACTCTCCTAAGCTGATTTAAATCATCTGGCAGTAACTAGAATAGATTTATACATGGTGTCTCAGGACTTGACGTTCTAACTTCAGGAAGTGACTTTTAGGGCTGATTTTGAGTTAAAAAAATGCAACATCAAGATGGGTCCATTTCTCAGCCGTTACAGAACTACAGTTACTGATACCCCTACTGTTTGAAATGGTCTCCTTCATGATTCACCAATAAAGTTATCAGCAATTTAGGCTCTGTAACTGTTCAGGCTAGGACTCATGTTGACACTGCGATTCAGTTACAAAAATCATCTCAAGAGTTACTCCTGGAGATAGCATGTCAAGCCTCAGGACAACCTACGTATAAAGTACTTGGGTTGAAGGGATTAAACCACGCATGCCATACGCTACACAGATACCGAATACTGACTTACTGCTTATGCATTATGACAGTCATTTGACAACGTATGATAGAATTGTAGTCAACTGTTAAGCTAATACTTTACTGTTTGAAAATGAGGCACAAATAAATAATTGTTATAGGTTATAGATTTTATTTACAGGAACACCCCACTGGCACATGGCTTTGGTGTGAAATGAGTTTGCCGATTATACAGGTCGTTTTTGTTTCCATTTACATATGTTTACCTTCAGAAATGGAAATGGAGTAGGCTGAATGTGTTTTCCCCGGTCTGCCTGTCTATGAGTCTGTATTTATATCTGTGAGTCAGTCTGTCTGTCTTTCTGAGTGTACATGTCTGTTGTGAGTCCGTCTGGCTGGCTGGCTGACTGGCTGGCTGACTGGCAGGATGGCTGTCAGTATCTTTCCACTGGATTACGAATGGACTACCGATAATGGGTGAATTATGATGAAAAATTTTGGTGAAAGTTTCTATTGGCTGCGAAAGGACTGACATATTATATATTACCTCTCATTGCCGGACAAAAAAGATTTTGTTCCAAATAAAGCAAGATGTTTTTACTGAAAGTGGTTCATAGGACACACAGTTCCTACTCTCATCACTAGGACATTCACTATCGAAAAACTCCAGTATTTTAGCCCACTTGTACACCTACTCCGTTTCCCTCCCATTTGGTAAACTACTCCACTCCTCTCCCATTTCTAAACCTACTACACCCCGCTCCCATTTCTAATCATGTCTCCATTCCCTCTCACTGTTAAACCAACTTCATTCCCCTCCCATATTTAAGCATGTCTTCTTTCCCCTCCCATTTCTAAACCTACCTCATTCTCCTCCCACTGCTGACTCTACTCCATTTCCATCCCATTTCACAACCAACTCTATTCCAATCCCTTTTCGAAGCCTACCTCCATCTCTCTCTCTTTTATAAACTTTCCTCCGTCCCATTCTCTTATCAACCTGCTTCCATACCTCTCTCTGTCCTGCAAACCAGTGTGTGCATATCTTTGAATTCCCTCCCCTCATACCTCTCTGTTATAAATCTACCTCCGTACCTCTTTCATGAGTAAGCCTCCATGCCTTTTCCTTTTTTAACCCTGTCTCCATTCTTCTCCCTTTTCTAAAACAATCTCCATCCTTCCCTTACCACACGTCTCTGTCCTCGCTTCCCCTGCCCCTTGTCCAACACCCCACTCACCCCTTCTTTGGACCCTTTGTTGATCCTCTTAGACCCAGACCACTCTGATTTGACCCTCTTCATTAGCCCACACTCTCTCGATCATCCATGCCTCTCCTACCTCACCCCCCTGCCTTCCTCACCCCCTCTCACCCCTTGCCTTTCCCCTACCCCGTCTCACCCACACCCCCGTCTTCTCCTCACCTCCTGCCTTCTCTCTATCCCGTCTCACCCTCACCCCTTGCCTTCCCTTAACCCCCTGCCTTCCTGTAACCCTCTGCCCTCCCCTAACCCCTCATCCCCCACCATCACCTAACCTCCCATCTTCCTCTCACCCTTGCCTTCCCCTCACCATCACCTCTTGCCTTGTCCTTATCATCTCAGCCTGCTTCCCCTCATCTCCTGCTTTCCCCTCATCCCATATCCTTCCCTCATCCCCTGCTTTCCCCTCACCCCTTTACCCTTTACTTTTCCCCTAGCCCCTTGCCTTCCCTTCATCCCCTCACCCCTCCCTACCTTTCCTTCACAGCCTCCCTTCCCCTCATCTCTTACCTTCTCTCTCCCCCTGCTTCCCTCTGCTCCCTCCTACCTCCCCCTTCCCCCTGCCTCCCCCTTCCCCCTGCCTCCCCCTTTCCTCCTGTCTCCTCACTCCCTGCCGTCCTCTCTCTCCCTCTCCCTCTCTCTCTCCTATCATCATCACTTACTGAGCCCGAGAGAGATATGCAATTTGACAACGGAAATGACATGCTTTGCTGGCCGGCCTCGGTGTGGTGGTGAGGTGGTGAGAGGTGTGGTGGTGGAGAGGTGTAAGAGGAAGTGTTTGTGGCATGACTGTGGTAGGAAAATGTAGTGCTTTTTGTTTTTTGTTTTTTTGTTTTTTTTAGTGAGGCTGAGTAGTGTGGTGTGGTGGAGTTGATGAGAAGGTGTTGTGGTTGTGGTGGAGAGGTATAACAGTGTGTTAGTGATGTGACTGTGTAAGAGGATGTGGCAATGTGGTGTGGTGGTTGTGGAGAGGTGTGGTGATGTAGTGGTGTAATGGTGAGATGTGTGGTGTTGTGGTGGAGAATTGTACGAGAAGGTGAGTATCGTGACTGTGGTAATAATGTGTGATGTCTTTGTGGTGTAGGTGAGTCGTGGTAAGTGGCTGTGGTAGGATGCTGGTGTGAGGTATGGTTGTATGGCATTATATTGGGGTGGTGGTTGGGTGTGCTCTGAAGTAAGAGAATGTGATGGTGTGGAGTGGTGGTGGTGGTGGTGGTGGTGGTGGTGGCTGGGAATTGTGATGAACTGGTTTGTTGGTGGAAGGGTGTGGGTGTATTGTGGTTGGGTGCTGGTTAGGAAATTAATGACAATGATGGGATTTAGTGGTCAAAGGGCGTGTTTGTGGTGTGGTGTGGTGTGGAGTGAGGATGGTGTGGTATGGCGTGAGAGTGGTGTGGTGTTGAAGTCGTTTGGCGAGATAGTGAATGGGTTTGGTGGTGTGGTGCCGGTGCTGCGGTGCAGGAGGGTAAGGTGTTGTGGTTAGGAGATGACAGGGTTTAGCTGTGGTGTGGCGTGGGGGTAGTGTAGTAGTCTGGTGGTTTGGCTGAGTGATGAAATATTAGGCTGCGGTGTGGCGTGAAGGTTAGTGTTATATAAGAGACAATGGTGCTGGAATGAAGCATGGTGCTTAGTGGTGTAGGAGATAACTGACTGGTGAATGTGATGGATAGTGTGGTGTGTGGAGGTGTGTGATGCTTACTGCTGTTGTGCCGAGGTGTACTGAAGTGAGACTCTAGTGATGTAGCGTAAAGATGTGCTGGATATGTGAAGTTGGAAAGTGATTTTGATGTTGCCGTGTTGAATTTCTGTGGTGTGAGAGTGTGATACTGTTGTATGAAGGTTTGGAGGTGTGCTGTAGAGATGTGATCAGTGAATAGTTATGAGAAAGTCTTGTGATGTGATATTACTGTGTGGAGATTTTATGGTATGTTTGTGTTATGAAATAGTCTGTGTGTGTGTGGTGTGGTGAAAATTTGGTGGTGAAGGCAGTGTGTCGTGGTGTGGTGCAAAGCTGCATTTGTTGTATACTGTGCTGGAGCTGGGGTGTTGCCGTGTGAGGATTCTGTGGCATGAGTGGCGTTATTTAGTGTGAATTTGTGGTGGTGAGGTGTAAAGATGTGCTGAATGTATGATGGTGAGAGAGTGATGATGTGTGTGTGTGTAACGGTGTGGTAGTGGTGTGTGTGTGTGTGTGTACAGGGAAGGGTGGGTGGGGGACAGTGGATGGGGAACACAGGGAGGGGACTGCTGTTGATGGGGCAGTGGCTTCAGGAGAGGCAGTGAGTGTGAGACAGGCAGTGGGTGTGGACACAGACAGTGGGTACGGGAACAGACAGTGGGTGTAGGAAACAGGCAGTAGGTGAGGCAAAGACAGTGGGTGGGGAAGAGAGAGTGGGTGGGGGAGAGATAGTGGTTAAGGAACAGATAGTGGGTAAGGGACAGACATTGTGTGGGGAAGAGACAGTGGGTGGGGAAGAGACAGTGGGGGGGGAAGGGGGGGGGGGGGGGGAAGAGGGGGGGGGGGGATTGGGGGGGGGGGGGGAGGGGGAACTGGATCAATATAGAGATGTTAGGGCACTTAGCCAAATGAAAATGTCTCTCAGGCAGAGTTCTTGAGCCCCTCCTCCTCCTCCTCACTCCTACAACTCTTTCCTCATCCTCTTCCCCTTCCTCTGTCTCTTCCTGTATTGCATTTAGTTAGTTAATTAGTTAGTTGTCTTGTCTGTCCTAATGTTTACAGTAATAAAAGTTGTGTTGAAAAAGCAATAACTGAAAATTTGCTCATAATACTCATCTATCACTGAGCTTATAAGAACACTTGTTTTTGGTTCAGTGTCGTGTCAGGGCGAAGCAAAACAGAAAAATTTCATTGTCTGGTCATTTTCTTAGGAACAGAAAATATTAATAGTTTATGTATATCATTTTGTGTGTAGATATATGCTTAACACTGGAATTTGAATAACGAAGGTATTGCTGGTAACCCACGAGACCTGTGTTCGTGCCTCTAGCAGATACTATTTCGATTATTATTATTATTATTAGTAGTAGTAGTAGCAGTAGTAATAGTAGTAGAGGTGATAAGAGTACTTGAAGTGTCACTGAATTTCTCTCATAAGTACTGATGTCTGACATTAACATAATCCCAATGTACCCTTAAGTATCAATGTTGCCACCTTGTATGTACTAAAATTTGCTTCCCAATTTAGAAAGTATGGTGAAATTTGAAAGCTTGCAGAAGTACAATAATGAAACTAGAGAAAACTATTAAGCAAACAGAAGGCAAGTGCCAGTTAAATATTGCCCCTTGAGGTGTAATAGCCTGCCGTGTACCAGTATTTCTAAAGGTAGGTAACCAAAATTTGTCTCTGGCCGCAATACATGATGAAAAAACCTTGGTAGTTTCGAATTAACCACCTGATTTCGATTATATATTTTGCATTCTCTTCAGTCCATCACAAGACGATTTTACACGACTTAAGGGAGACATCTTGTTGTGAAGGGATTTATGAGAGTCTTACCTAACTACTCCAGGTCGAAAAGTCTCCTCTGACCTGAATAAAAAGGCCTGGAGACAGCAAGAGCAAGCTATAGGAGACGTTATTGCACTGAAGGGATTAATCACTTGTCTGACAGCGATTTTTTTAATTTCATTTTTGTTATTTACACATGATTTTATGCCTCTTAGAGGAGAAGCCTTGTACTGAAGGGGTAAAAAGAGGCTATAAATAACCCCCCCGATCAAGAAATTTATACAAGGTTAAATAAAGTCTGACTGCAGCAAGAACAAACTAAAAAATAAAGACATCGTACTGAAGTGTTAATGCACAGTAGTGGTAGTAGTAGCAGGAGTAGTAGTAGTAATAATAGTAGTAGTAGTAGTAGTACTAGTGGTAGTGGTGGTAGTGGTGGTGGTTGTGGTGGTGGTTGTGGTGGCGATGGTAGTGGTGGTAGTAGTAATGGCAGCTGTAGTAACTAAGTCCAGGTTCATGTAAAATGTGCACCCAGCGGACTGCAGGCTGAAGCTACCCTCTCCCAGCAGCTCACCATCTTCCTTTCAGGGGATAGGTAAGTAGCTGAGGGAAGTGTGTATAACCAAACAGTTCCATCACCCAGCCATATCGGTGCCACCATACGAAGGCGTCCCTCTAAAACATACAGAAAAGGAGATTTATTGAAACTATAGGCTGAGCTCGGCGCAGATATATATTAAAGTGCTATCACTGTGACAAGAACTTCAGGTCACTAGACTCCCACGCTTCTTTCGCCCTCTCGACGTCCACGCGTCTACCGCAATACACTTTAGTTAGATGAAAATTCTTTGTATCTGCCGAACTTACAAACCGAGCATTATTTCTCCATTACAAAGTCCCTTAATTTGGTCTTAGGGACACGTAAAACATCTCCCTCCCTCCTACCATTCTCATACTCCTATCTCTGGTACCTTTTTCCTCCGAATAACCTCTCCCTCCCTCCTACCATTCTCCTCCAAAGCACCACCACCTTGCCTCTCACCATTTTCCTCCTAAATACTTCCCTCCCCTCCTACCATTTTCCTTCACAACACCTCGTTCCATCCTGCCATTCTCCTCCAGTACACTTCCTTCCCACCTGCCATACCCCTCCAGTATACTCCAGTACACTTCTCTTCCTCTTGCTATTCCCCTCTAGTACACTTCCCTCCTTCCTGCCTTTCTCTTCCAATACACCTCTCTCTTTCCTGCCGTCTTCCTCCAGTACACTATCTTCTCCCACCTGCTACCCTCTCCACTCATGTCTCTACCCATTCTCACCCCTCCCTTCTTCTCTCATCTCGTCTCCTCATTTTAGTCCCATCAGTGAAAGGAACTTATTTTTGTTTCATTCTTGCCTCTGATAGACAACTTTACTTAGACTTATAACCCTAGTGGTGGAGGGATCAGTGACGTCTATATCTAACCCATCTAGTCTAAAAAAATCTCTTAGAATAAAATTGTCAGGAGAGAGCAAGAATAAAATATGACTACTCAGGCTTAAAGGACTTGATTTCCCTTCCTTTCATTGTAGCGTCCCCTATTTTCCCCTTACGTGCTATTTACCTTCCCTTCCCACTCCTGTACATATATTCCTTCCCTCTCCCATCTCCCCCTCTCCCATCTCCCCCTCTCCTGAACACATGCTCCCTTCCTCTCCCAGCTCTTCCTCAACTCTCCACACAAGGCCAGATCCTCCTTCATATTTCCCCCCTTTTCTGTATTTATTTTAATTGTCATTCTTCTTTTCATCCATGCTCCTCTCTCCCTCATGCGTCCTCCCACCTTCCTCATTTCCCACCTCACTTCCTGCCGTTGCTCTAATTACCTCTTCCTATTACATTTCCCCCCATATGTTCTATACACTTTCCTACCTCCCTTTTGTTCATGCTCCTCTCACTTCCTTCACATCTACTACTTAGGCCATCTTTTTCCTCTTTCCACCTCCCCCTACACCATCTTTTCCTCTCTTTTCTCATTTCTCTCTCTCTCTCTCTCTCTCTCTCTCTCTCTCTCTCTCTCTCCATCATTTCCCTTTCCACATTTTACTCTCTTTCTTCATTTCCCTCTCCACCTTTCTTCCCTCCTCTCTTTCCCTTCTACCTCCCTCCCCCTCCCTCCCACCTTCTCCCTCCCTCCCTCCCACCTTCTCCCTCCCTCCTGCCTCTCTCTCCTTCCCTCTATCCCACACTCTCCCCGTTTCCATCATTGGAATTCACACTCACTTCTGCTTATGTTAAGGGAAAACTCGCACCCTCGCTCCGGGCCAAGAAGAGGCTATCTCGAGAGAGAGAGAGAGAGAGAGAGAGAGAGAGAGAAACCTCCCCCTGACTGGTGCCACTAGGGTGAGATTTCGGCAATTTCGGTGACGCCTGGAGCCGAATTATTAAGGCCAGACGTATCGACCCGAAGATGGAGTGAGGGAGGCTAATATACGCATCTACCTTATTTTTCTTCCGTATTTTTCTTGTGGAGTTTATATTCTTCCGTATCTTTTTCTGGGATATTTTTTCCGTTTTTCTTTTGGGATGTTCTTCCTTATTTTCACTATTTTCTTCCGTATTTCTCTATTTTCTTTTTGTTTTCTTACTTTTCATCTGAACTATTTTTCTTCCAAATCCAATTTTTGGTCTTTATTTTTCTTCCGTATCTTTTTTTCGACTATTTTCCTTCGTATATTTCGTTTGGACCTCGTTAATTCCGCATTTCTTGGACTTTTTTGGATTGTTTCCCTTTCGTTATTTCCTTTTGAACTTTTTTTTCTTCCCATATTTCTCTTTCTGGAAAATATGAGTGCGTTTAAGCACTTGGGTAGTGTAATGAGTAAGGATGGAAGCTTAGAGGGTGAAGTGTTTGAAAGGGTACAACAGGGAAGACAGGTTGCTGGTTCTTTGAAAGCAGTGATAAGGAACAGAGAAGTGAGCATGGAAATAAAAAAGTCACTGCATGACAGTGTTGTGATACCAACTCTAACGTATGAGAGTGACGCTTGGACCTTGTTGGAGGGACACAAGTCAGAGTGAGAAGAGTGGAAATTAGTTATTTGAGAGGAGCATGTGGAGTTATAAGGAGAGACAGACTGACAAATTAGGAAGTGAAGGAGCGCTGTGGTGTGGAAGTGGATGTGATAGAAAGCGTAGGAGAAATACACTGAGGTGGTTTGGCCATGTGGAGAGGATGGAGAGCAAGAGACTAATGAGATGAGTTTATGTGAGTGAGGTGGAGGGGGGAGAGGGAGCGGGGGAGAGGGAGGAGGAGGCTCAGGATGAGATGGAGGGATGGAGGTGGGAGAGGTATATGAGAGAGGGGTTTGTGAACTTGGAGCAAAACAATAAAATGGCATTGGACCGGGCGATATGGAGGCGATTTGTTTGTGGCCACCCTTTACTGGATTAAGGCATCTGGCAATAGATGAACGGAGAGATAGACTTTCAAAATTTTTCTTTTGTACTATAATTTTTGTATTTTTCTTTTGGACTTTATTTTTCTTCCTTATTTTTGCTCTGTTTTGGCCCGAGTTGATTGGAAGAAATGAATTCTTCCCGTGGTGGCATCGATATAACTGGGTGGGTCCGCTGCCCGGTTAAACAAACGTCCCTCAGCTTCCTCCCTATCCGTGGAAAAAAGGAAGGTGGACTGCAGGAGAAGGTGAATTTCAGCCTGCAGTCCAGCGGGTTCACATCCCGATAACCCTTGGACCAAAACAAGAATAAAAACCAATCATTCATTCCCAGTGATCTCAGGAAATGTCATCAGGTTTAACAATACTATCAAAAGCAATTCTGGGTCATAACTACTGAGATACAGATAGAGAAATAAGTATCTTACCAAGTCTGACGAAAACATAGCGGAAAAGTCGAACCATCTGAAACACACACTAGTAGAGACGGGGTTTTCATTGTATTTCTCATGTAAATTTTCTTCAGCCGAAATTATACCACGTCACCGGCCTGTTGTTATTACCAGTCACGAGTCTCCAATGTATGTGTAGGTTGTGCCCCATAACGCTGGAGGCTTCTGAGCACATTTTCTCCTGGGACTTATTTTCCTTACTGCGCTTTAATATGTTACTAAGGCAAACTATACCATCTCTAGTAGTAGTAGTAGTAGTGGTTGCAATCCCAAGCTTAATATCCCATTAGCGCCCGGTGTCCTCAACATACGACGGAACTGGGCATTTTCAAAATTTAGCAAAGAAGGGAACCCCGGG
>JAGKTI010004907.1:0-12360 GCA_018397915.1 Birgus latro
GACTGAATAGGGAGGCTGCCAGAGATCGAGCAGCGTGGAGAGCCGCCATTAGGTGACCAAGGCCGACACATGCAAGCATGTTGGAGCCTTCAAAAACGAAACGAAAACGAAACCATTACCTGGGACTTAAACTTTACCTTCAGTGGCCTTGCCCCTCCTTCCTCGTTCTTTCCTAACCTAAACACTTCTTGAGTCTCTTCTTGAGCTTCGTTGTTGCCCTCCATAATCACTGATATTATCTCTTTAACCTTGCTCAGTTCTTCTCTTTCTCTTTCGGTTCTTACTTTCATTGATTTTTCTTTAACTCCTGAAAGTATAACACATTTTTTCTTGTCTGCTACATCCCTGACCAAAGATTCTCTACTTTTCAGTTCCCTAACCACTTCCTTCTCCACCTTTTCCTTGTTTTGTTGTTCTATAATCTTCAAATTTACATTTCCTTCCTCCTGAATTTTCTTCCAACCCTTATGTTGCTCCTTGATTTCCTTAATATGCTCATCTTGCATCCTTGATTTTGATTCACCCATCTAGTTTACTTTTCATTCTCTCCCTTTCTTCTTCCAACCTCTTATTCTCCCTATTGAGCTGTTTTATTTCATTTGATGCAGATTCGTTACTCACATTTAATTCTGTGACCTCTTTTTCTTGCTCATCACTACGTGTGCAGACTTTTTCCAGTTTACTCTGTAGGACTTTGATCTCTCTCTCTTGCTTTAAGGTCCGTTCCTTCAACTCTCTAATTATTACCCATACCTTTTTTAACTCCTGGACATTCCTCTCCACCGTTTTCTCTACTCCTGCTACTCTTGTTTGGTTCAGCTTAGTACTTCCGTTACCTACGAGTACATCATCTTCGGAGAAGCCCACAAATTCCCGCTCGCCACCAGAAGTAAACAATCCTCCGTCCTTCTCCGCCATGGTGCAACCATATGGAGACCTTCTTTTCACTGTACCTTGTATTTTTATGGCTGAGACCTGTGGTTTTTTAACTAATATCCAACGGGACCACCACTCACGCACTCATTCACATAATCACAATAGGCTGGTCTCCTTTTCGCCGCTGATTCGGCGATTATTTCCCCTCGATCCACGAGCAGCTCCGTCTCTCTTGACGACCCATGTGTGTGTGTGTCCAAAGCAGTGCACCCAACACTTGAGGCCTGAAGATGGCCGTTGTCAACGTTTCGTGTTACTGTCAATGTCCTTATGCATAAATTTCTTGCTGCAGCTGATAGTTATACAATATTCTTTTAATATATCCTAGTGTTCTGTGTTTGTATTAGCAGTGGACTAAGAGTGTTAAGCATGAAATCAGCTTGAGATGTAACTGCTAGTTAAGAATGATGGGTGGGGTGGGAGATGGTAGGGGTATGGGGTAGGGTTGGGAGTTGGGGTAGAGGCAGGTGGAGCTCGTTTCATCCCCCCGTCTCCTCTTCCCTGTGTATACAGGGGTAGGAAGAGGCTCCCCTGGGCAGAAATTAGTGATCGTGAGTGTACATCTTTTTTCATTTTTAACTACTTCCAGTTTTTGTCTTTACAGGTACAAAAATAAATGATGTTGTAGTTAAACATAAAAAATTACTGTAATAGAGTACTGTACTGTACTACACAGTACACAACAAGCAAGTAGTAATATAATGGATCTATAGAAAATGGGGTATTGTGATGTAAACTAGTCTGCGATAGCATTGCTGCACCTCATCTTCGATGCCATCATATTTCTTTTGCTATTTTTCGAGTTTTAGGCGATACTATATTTCCCTTCATTTTCAAGCAGCGGACTTTTTCAAGCAACAGACACTCATCCCCCCCCTATTAGTCCGTTGATTCGAGGGTCGACTGTTTATGTGATAAGTGGATGCTTATGAGATTTAGTGGTGTTAGAGTTTGACTGTGAGATAATGCTGTTTTCATGTGTGCAGTTTGCCGGGGAGAGCACATAGAGATTGTCAAGTGAAAGAATTGATTTTGCTGGTAAGTGTGTGGAAGGGTTTTGTTATTTGGGGGACTTGTTATGTGCTGAAGGTGGGCCTAGCTCTGTGGCTAGAATAAGGAGTGGTTGGAAGAAGTTCAGGGAGCTGGTGCCTCTTTTGACATTGAGAAGATCTTTGTTTGTGGCTTGTGTTAGGAGTGTTGTGCTGTATGGTATTGAGATGTAGGCAGTAAAGGAAGAGGATATTCATAGGCTCAAATGTACAGAAATGAGATGATTAGATGAATGCGTAGTGTACCCTTGAATGTGAATTCTTAGGGGGCTAGGTTTACAATTGAATAGTTGAGAGGAAGGATGGGACTGGAATATATCAGTGTGATATCAGAATTTTGGGACGAAATAGAGAGGCTGCCAAAGATTGAGCAGGGTGGAGAGCTGCCATTAGGTGACCAAGTCTAATGCATGGAGGCATGTTGAAGCCTTTATAAATGATACAAATGATACGATACGAACCTCTGGGACATTACACATTCCTGTCTCATTCTAACACTGGAATTAATAATAACCATTCTCTTAAGCATCCACCTACTATTACAGATACATCAATATTGTCTTAAAAGCTTAATAGTTTTTAGCAGCTTTGCATCCCCAAAGTACATGAGAAGAACTGTAATACTGTATATTTGCGGCATTCATGGATCTGTATACAGCATAAAACCTTCCACATTGCTTTTCAGTACATACCTAAAGCCTTCCGCATTCCTTTTTTGATAACACAGATTTATGTTGTATACAGATCCTTGAATGCCATAAATACAGTACAGTTCTTCTCACAAGCTTCCTCCACGATCTTTACCATTGCAGATATTTGATCCACACCTTCCCCTTCTACTCCTAAGCCACCTTGTTTGTCATTCACCACGCATTCAGATATATGATATTTCTTATCTTCTCGTTCATTTTTTTCTGCTATATGTACATTACAGAGCTCACCAAACTCACACCATGATAATTTTTTAACATACTTTGATCATCTTTCCTTTTGTACCATATCATATAAAGGCATAGTTACAGCCCTCTTCTACCCTGCTAGTATAATTCCTATTTTCATTCATTCTGCTCTCTCTGCTTCACTTACTCAGTTCTGTGAATACCTCATCAGCACTTGATCAGTCCCTTTCTTTAACCACTTCATGGCATTTTTAATTTCTACCAGTGTTAGATTTTCTACCACCAGATTTCTTTCCTACACATTCACAGAAGAAATCTGTGCAGCATGTGAGGTGGTGTGGGTGAAGAGAAGACGAAAGGGGTTTCAGGGAACAGTATGGTGGCTGAAGAGGTGAAAGAGGCTGGGGCACAAAAGAAGAAAGCATATAATGAGTGGATGAGGAGCAGGGGTGTCGAAGAAGTTGAGAGACGGAAGAGAGAGTTATATGTAGAGAGGAGGAGAGAGGTGAAAAGATTAGTAAGAGAGAGTAAGAAGAGAGTGGATGAGGAATTTGGAAGGAATTTGAGTGTAAAATGGAGGGAATGTAAGAAAATGTTTTGGAAAGAGGTAAAGAGAGTTAGACAGGGTGCCAGTGAAGTTAGTTGGGGTGTGAAAGATAAAAATGGTAGATTACTAGTGAAGGGAGAAAAAGTGTACAGATGGAGAGAACACTTTAATGAATTGTTGAACATAGAGAATGAAAGTAATGCAAGTATAAGTGGCTGGGGAATGGCTGGGAGAAGGAGGGTTGTGAGAAGAGAGGAAGAAATCAGTACGATGGAAGTGGTGGAAGCAATGAAGAAAGTTAAAATGGGGAAAGCCCCAGGAATTGATGGAGTGTGTGATGAAATGCTGAAGCATGGGTGAGAGATAGTAATAGAATGGATGTGGAAAGTGTGCAGATTGGCCTGGGAGGAAGGTAGAGTCCCGGAGGATTGGAAGTCAAGTATAATTATTCCCCAGTACAAAGGAAAAGGGGAAAAAGAAGTTTGAGGTAATCACAGGGGCATTTGGCATCTTAGTGTAATAGGAAAAGTATATGGTAGGATATTTATTGACAGTGTTAGGGAAATAACAGAGGAATTAGTTGGATAAGAACAGGGAGGTTTTAGGAAGGGAAGAGGTTGTGTAGACCAGATATTCATTCTTAGATCTTTAGTGGAAAAGTTTCTAGAGAAGGGAAAGTTGTATGCAGCCTTCAAGGATTTGGAGAAAGCATATAACAGGGTGGATAGACAAGGATTGTGGAAAGTATTAAGAATATATGGAGTAGATGGGAAGTTGTTGAAGGCAGTGAAGAGTACGTATGAGGGTGCTAAGACCGCAGTGCGTGTGGATGGCAAACTGATTGAGTTTTTCCATTTGAAGGTTGGATTGAAACATGGATGTGTCATGTCTCCATGGTTGTTCAGTCTGTATGTGGATGGGGTTATAAAAGAGATACAAGGTTGGGCAGTGGATGTTGGAGCGGCCCTAGTGAGAGAGGGGAATGTTTGGAAATTTCCTGTACTGTTGTTTGCAGATGATACTGTGTTGTTGAGTGAAGACGAAGGGGAGCTGCAAGGCTTGGTACATGAGTTTGGGAGAGTGTGTAAGAAGCGGAATCTAAAGGTGAATATAGGGAAGAGTAAAGTGATGGTCTTTGAGAGAAGTGAAGTTAGTGAATGTACAGTGAGATTAGATGGGGAGGATATGGAGAATGTGAGTACATTTAAGTACTTGGGTAGTGTGATGAGTAAGGATGGAAGTCTGGAGGGTGAATTGCTTGAAAGGGTGCAGCAGGGAAGGAAGGTTGCTGGTTCCTTGAAAACAGTGATAAGAAACAGGGAAGTGAGCATGGAAGTGAAAAAGTTGCTACATGACAGTATTATGATACCAACTCTAACATATGGAAGTGAAGCTTGGACCCTGTTGGAGGGACAGAAGTCAAGAGTGAGAGCAGTGGAAATGAGTTATTTGAGAGGACATGTGGAGTCACATGGAGAGACAGACTAACAAATGAGGAAGTGAAAGAGCATTGTGGTGTGTATGTGGACGTGATAGGAAGTGTTAGGAGAAACTTATTATGTTATTTTGGGCATGTGGAGAGATAGAGAGTGAGAGACTGATGAGGAGAGTGTATGTGAGTGAGGTGGAGGGGGGGAGGGGGAGGCCTAGGATGAGATGGATGGATGGAGTGGAGAGGTATATGAGAGAGGGGGATGTGAGCTGGGAGCAGGGCAGTCAAATGGTGGGAGACAGAGCGACTGAGGCAATTTGTATGTGGCCACCCCGTGCAGGATTGAGGTGTCTGGCAATAGATAGATAGATAGATAGACATTTCCAAAACCAGCCCTTTTTGCTGCTCTGTGCTCTCATTGTTCTGGTTCATCCAAGCAAAATATTTTTTCCACTTGCTCCCTACCTTACTTCTATTAGTATTTTTGCACTCAGATGACTTGATGTTGGTTGTCAAGAATGAGAGGGTTGCGGAGGAAAGATATAGGAAGTGGAAAGATGGAAAGATGTACAGGGGTTTAAGAAGAAATGCAGACAAAATAATAAATTTTGATATCTTGTGCAGGTTGTGGTATTGTCAAAGCAGGAGGAGCGTTGCCATGTGCAGTGTGCCACAAGATGTTGAAAGTACAGTAATCCCTCATTTCTCCAATGTAGAAGAGCCAAAGGCATGTCTGAATAGTGAATCCATCTGGATAATTGACTTCTCCCCTGGTCCCCCTTCGTACATACCCTAACTTTGAAAGCCACTGTAAAAGGCCACTACAGTACATCATACAACACTTTTTCTGGTGTTTTACACTACTCTGTCTGGTCAAGCAGACCTAAAAACCACAGCCAAGTGGACCTGGAGCAGTGGCGTCTTTGCTGTGGGTCCCCAGAGGCAGTAGAGGCAGAAGAGGACAGCATGGGGCCAAACCACTGCAAACCCCCCTGGCCCCTCACGGGGCCCGAGAACCTGGGAGTGGCTTTGGTCACCCGGGCAAGTACTACACCTCTCAGCACAACACATACAACAACACCGTTTTTTCTACACCGAGAAATGACTCCCCAATGGTCATTTCTTAATGACTTCTTCTAACCGGGGACATTGAGAGCAATCCAGGACCCACCAACAAATACATATGTCCAGTATGCTCGAAACCTATCACGTCGAGCCCACAAACAAAGGGTTCAGTTCAGTGCAATTCCTGCAAGAACTGGACCCATTACACATGCACAACACTTGCATCCAGAAAACATTACACCAACACCTGGACCTTCTCCTTATGCTCATTCCCCCCACCACTAACTCTCCCACTAACCCTACTCCTACTTCCTGCACACCCCATCAGCCAAACCCACCGATCCTTCCCACACCATCCAATCCCTCAACCCCTCCCATTCCACCTAATCCTAATCCACCCCAACCCTTGCTCCTACCTCTTCCCCTCCACCCACACCACCACCTCCCCCCCATGCTGCAGCAGCCAACACACATCACACACACAACATAAACATCCTTCAGTTAAACACTGATGGCATTAACACCAAAAAACAAGAACTCACACAATTCATCAAACAACAAAACACACATTGCCATCTTACAAGAAACAAAACTACACAGAACACAAGAAACACCTACATTTCATAATTTCACCACCATTCGACAAGACCAGGCTGACAGCAGTTGTGGTGGACTCATCACCCTGGTACACAAATCCATCAACTTTTCAGATACTTCTCCCCTCATATGACACCACAACAGAAATACAATCAGTTGAAATATGCACTGGTAACATATCACATATAACAATCGCCGACACATACATTCCCCTCCAGTCATCCCCCACAGTACCACACAGTTACTCTCCACAAATACACCACATCACTAACATACCCATCATCATCCTGGGTGGTGATTTCAACACCAAGGCATTGGCCTGGCATGTCAACAACCCTGACACAGACAGAGGGCTGGTACTAAATCCCAAACATCATCTTTTCTTACTGAATGATCTCCATCAACATACCCATATCCCACACCAAGCCCTTTTCCTCCCATCATCCCCATACATCACCGTTTTCTCCCCAAACCTCACCCCCACAACATCCTGGAAGGGCTCTGACCATCTCCCAATCATCATCACTACCAAAACCAGAATCACACCAGCTGGCCACAGCCACATACACTTATTATAAGAGAGCCAACTGGGAGGCCTTCACAACTGAAACAGAACAACATTTCAAAACATTAAACAGTACATCTGTCACAAACATCAACACTGCTGTGTACACTTTCAGTACAATTATACAAAATGCAGACAAAAGACACATCCCTAGAGGCAGCAGAAAGAGACACAACCCCCAACTTCACACCAGAAGTTCAAGGCCTCATCAGTCAACGGGACACACTAGGACACTCCCCAACACCCCATACACAAGACACTGTACAAGAAACACAAGAACTAAACAGTCAGATAAACAATAAAATAACAGAACAGCAAACTCTAAACTGGAATAATTATGTCCACACACTTGACCACAAAACAAACACCAGAACACTAAACAGCATCACACTCTCCAACAGCAACACTACACAATCACATGCTGCCATCACAGCAACAGACACCATACCTTCAAACAAACAACAAGCAAACATTCTCATTAATCACTTTTCGCATTTCAGCCATCCAAACCCCCATCGCAATGACCGACGTATCATCCGATGTAAGAGACAGTTCCCCACAGACCCACGATACGCATGATACTCACTTACAACCAGATGAAGCACAGCATTAGCTACCATAAGCACTCATCTTCCTTTGGACCAGACAACATAAGCAACATTCACCTTAAACACCTTGGACCATAAGGCATACAAGCACTTGCCAGCATATCAAACTACAGCTACTCACGCAACATAATACCCAACATCTGGAAGCGTGGTATTATCATTACTATCCCTAAACCCAACAAAGACCCCACTTTACCTTCCTCACTCTTCCCCATCATACTCCTCTGCACCCCTTCTAAAGTCTCTGAATGACTGGTACTACAACTAGTTACACCTCACACCCCTCTAGCCCCTATCACAACATGGCTTCAGGCCACTACACTCCACAAACACTGTTTTTACAGGCCTTACACAGAAAGTTTTTGATGGCATGATTTCAGCTAGACCACCACACAGAACACTCCTAGTCACACTAGACATTAGCAGAGCTTTTGATGACATCCCCTGCCACAACCTCACAAACAAAATATTCAACACAGACATGCACAGTAACACAAAAAGATGGCTGGCAAACTACTTAACGGGCAGATGTGCACATGTAACGTTTGCCTGTCAGTCTTCGAATATCAGAAACTTCACAACTGGCGTCCCCCAAGGATCTGTTTTATCCCCTACACTCTTTAATCTATACATGCACAACATGCCCGCACCCCACCTATCACAGATGCACATAGCTTCCTATGCAGTTGACATAACACTTACTTATACACACCAAAATGCAAACACAGCTGCACACATCCTCCAACCTTACCTCAACACACTGCACGAATGGTTCACCACAAACAGGCTCTAAATAGCCCCAGCCAAATCTACAATGACTCTTCTCACAAACTGGACAGCAGAACATAGTCACATTCCACACCTCACCATAGACAACACTCCCCTACCACACACCTAAAATCCTTGGTGTAACGTACAATACATCATTGTCATTTAAACAACACATCACAAACACTGAAAATAAAATAACACCAAGACTCAGTGCCTTGAGGTCACTTGCCCACACAACATTTGGACACAACAAAGAAACCACCATCACATTATACAAACAATATATACGTTCAGTGATGAATTATGCAAGCCCCGCTTGTGCTCCTAACCTCACTAAAACACACTACAACACTCTACAGACCATACAGAACCAGGTGCTAATAATTATCACAAGCTGCACAGCTACTACATCCACAGACCACCTACATCAAGAAACCAAAGTCCTCAAAGTCAAGGATCACCTAGACATGAGAGGCACCCAAATTCTCGCTGCAGCCTCCACAAACCCACAACATCCACTACACTACATGGCAGCACATCCACACACCCCAAGGAACATCAAAACAACACCCAACACACGATATCACACACAAATACTGTCATCTCTTCCCCCTCGGCCACTGCAGGCCAGCTTCCAGAAGCATATCCATACTTAAATCACTTGCCACCCCATTCAGTCACTTAAAGACAACACACAGCTGCATGCACGGCCTTCTGATATACCAACCTTCTGAATCCTATCTCCCTCGTGAGGACAGGGTCCACGTGGACAGGCTGAGATGTGGACATCATCCATCCCTCTCAAGTTACCAGAAGAGACTGGATGACTCTGTTGCTGATGCCTGTCCAAAATGTAAAACAGCACCCCATACTATTAAGCATATTATGGAAGACTGCATTGCACACAATCACCTACGCCAACAACACAACATACACTCCTTGAGAGCTTTGTGCGAAAGCCTGGTCTCGGCCATGGCCTTCCTTAGGGACTCAGGGCTGTTCGACCAGACTACCTAGGGAACAACTACTACTACTACTACCACAGCCAAGCAGTTACCGTGGTCAGGCAGACCCATCAACCACAGACAAACAATCACCACTGCAGGGCCATACCATGCAGTGACATGAAAAAAATATGATAAAACCAGTCTGGAAGGGTGAAAATTTTCGCTCAGCCATGATTTCCACCTGGATGCAAGCATTTTGTCCGGATAAAATGGAAAAATAAATGAATAATGGTTTCGAACAGCCAGATCACAGCATCTGGATAATGATTTGTTCAGATATTGGACGTCCAGATAATTGAGGGATTACTTCATTTTGTACAGTGTTTGAGATAAGTGGGTGCATAAGAAATGTAGTGATTTTAGAGGTAGGCTACAAAGTAATGTTGATTTTAAGTGTGTGGTATATATAAGGATAGCAAACAAAAGCAGGGAGGCAGGAAAGGATTAATCTTGCTGGCGAGTGTCTTCAGTGTGTGTATGAGTTTAGTTTTTTGGGGGACATGATATGTGTTGCAGATAGGGCTGGAGCTACTTTAATAGCGAGGAAGAATTTTAGAGAGTTGTTTCTCCTGACATTGAGAGGGCACTTCCTCAATGTTGTGGGTTCCTTGTATGCATCATGCTTCCTTGTATGCATCATGCTTTGGCAGTGAGACTTGGGCGGTAAAGGAGGAGGGTATTTGTTGGCAAGCTCAGAGGTGGATGTGTAGTGGATCCTTGAATGATAGGCCTGGGGAGTTGGAAATTGTGAATGAAGAATTGAGAGGAAGGATGGAACTTGAATGTAAGAGTGTGATGAGAAGAGGTAGATTGAGATGGTTTGGGCAGGTGGAGAGGATGGAGGAGAACAACTTGGTGCGGAGGGTAAGAGATGTGAATGATGAGGTTATACTTGCAAGAGGTAGACCAAAATGACTTGGGATGAGGTCATAGAGTGTCACGGCAAATTTAAGGGACTAAATAGAGAGGCTGCTAGAGATCTAGCGGTGTGGAGAGCCATCATGTGGTAACTGAGGCTAACGTATGCAAAATAAAATGAAAACAAAGTGAATGCTTTGTTCTCTCACAGCCTTACAGGCTTTTCCACCATTGCTTGTAACTTTTAGCACCCCATTCCCCCAAATTATCCATTTTCAGAGTGGTTTGTTTATCATTGTACTGTACTGTAGTTCCAAGATAATTGACCTCTTTCTTATTTTCTCTTCATTAGTATCCCTCAATATATATTTGTTCTTGTTTCATCTGACTGTTTATTGCAGTCAGCTTTGCCATATTCTCTTGTCCACCACCACTATTTTAATGTCTGCATCCCACTAAGCTGCACCATGCTTAGTAATTGGTGCTCTCACAACACAACAAACAACTTTAGCATTCATAACCAAATGCTCCTGGTATGCACTTTTCAAATTATCCAGATCTGATTATTCCACTTTGTTTTTCACGAAGTGGAATCTTAGATTAGGTCATGTCCGTCCATCTGTTAGTCCATTCGTCTGTTTCATGCTGCATCTCAGAAACCATTTGTTGGAATTTTCTCATATTTTGTATGATTGTAGGGCCATATGGGAGGGTGATGCCGATCTTTTCAAAATTTTTAGAAAATCCAAGATGGGCGACTCATCACTGATTTTCTATTTTTGAAACTTTAAATCTTTTATATCTTGTTTACTTTAAGATAGGTTTATAGGTTTTAATAAACTTATATTGGAAGTCATATATACTGAGTCTTTACAAATCAGAAATTGTACTCCATATAATTGATTTTGTTGCTCTAGCACAAAATAGTGAGTGATTCATCATTTTTTCTCTTCAACGTGGGATATAGTCTCTTTGGGACTTGTTGCTCCCAGATCAGAGACTTTAACTCCTGCACTGCTGTTAACTGGAAATCATCTGCTACTACTGTACATTATTACCCAGCTTTTCCATTCCAGTCTTTTCCTCTGAGTACTCCTTTATTCCTTCATCCACCACACTCCTCTCTTTTTACTTTGATCTATCTATGTGTCTATTGCCAGATGCCATTATCCTGTAAGGGGTGGCCATTTGACTTTGAGTTATTTGTTTTACAGGGAGGGGCACTAACCCTCTACCAACCCACTTATAGTTTGGTTATATGGTTACCACCCAACGTTGTAAATGGTTTCTTGGCTTACAGGAAACCATTTGGCTTGCCACTCAATGTAAAGCCACCTGTAAAGAAAGAAAAGAAATAAAAAGTGACAGGAAAGATGGGAGAAATAGGAAGAGGATGGGCAGGCACAGAAAAAGAATGATCAAGGCTAAGGGAGAAGTAAGCAGCACTACATCAAGTGAGTGGATGATGATTGCCACTACCTATCACTATTTACTTTGATACCACAGCAAAGTATCAGATAACTGCATCATCTTCTGACCATGCTTGTGTCATCAACATTCCGAAGCATGTTTCTCTTTACAAGTATGTAATCAGTTAGGCTCCTCTCAGGACTGTTTCCAGTCTCTTTATATCATGTACAGTAATCCCCCATTTATCTGGACATCCATTATCCGTATGATCCATAACCCGGACGCTGTGATCTGGCTGTGTTAAACCATTGTACGTACATTTTTCCATTTTTTCCGGATAAAATGCTTGCGTCTGAGTGGAAATTATGGCTGCACAAACACTTTCACCCACCCGGGCGGGAATAGCCCGGTGGCGCTGCACTGTCTGGCTCGGTGGTTCACTCAGCATCCGCTAGAGACCCCCTTGGCTGTTCCCAGTATCTGTACACGTGTGTATGTATGTATGTTTGCGTATCTATTAGTGAAGGAAAGATTGTGTATGTGTACATATGAGTGTGTTTCATGTGTGTGTGTGTGTGTGTGTGTGTGTGTGTGTGTGTGTGTGTGTGTGTGTGTG
>JAGKTI010004907.1:22362-33526 GCA_018397915.1 Birgus latro
CTCCTCTTACTGATTCCCTTCAACCATTGTCTCTTCGCCGCACTGTTGCATCTTTGTCTCTCTTCTATCGCTACTTCAATGGTCACTGTTCCTCTGAACTGTCTGCTTGCATCCCTCCACCTCTACGATGGGCACGTAGTACCCGTCTAGCAACAAATTCTCGTCCCTTTTCTGTCCAACTCTCTAATGCAAGAGTTAACCATTACTCCCAGTCCTTCATTTATGCAACTGGTCAACTCTGGAACTGTCTTCCTCTGTCTGTATTTCCTACTTCCTATGATCTCCAGTCTTTCAAACGCAGTGTGTCCAGGCATCTCGAATTGAACAGATCTTGAATTTGGCTCTCTTTTGTACTGTTTTTGCTTTTTCTTGGAAGGAACAGTATGCAGGCCTGTGGCCTTTGGTTCCTTCTTTCTTGCATAAAAAAAAAAAAAAAAGGAGGCCAGCCTATTGTGATTGTGTGAACTGAATGTGTGAGTGGTGGTCCCATCCAATATTAGTGAAAAAAAATGGAGGATTCGGTCAAATAAGAGCACAAGTCATAGTAGAAGTATAATATTTTTGCAATGGAGTACAATGGCGGAAGGAGAGAGTCTTTTGTTTACATCCAGTGCAGGATTCTTCAGAGAAGACCGGAGTGGAGGGAGTATTAACCTGAATCAAACAAGAGTAGCAGATGTAGAGAAAATGGCTGAGAGGAATACCCAGGAATTAAAAAAGGTTTGGTCAGTAATTAGAGAGTTGCAGGAACAAACACTACAACACGAGAAAGAGATTAAGGAATATAAAAGTGAGGTGGAGAACGTCGGTTCACGTAGTGCAGAGCAAGAGAGAGAAATATCAAAATTAAAAGTGAGTAATGATTCTGCCTCAAATGAAATAGAACAGATTAAAAGAGAAAATAAGTGGTTGGAGGAAGAAAGGGATAAGATGAAAAGTAAACTCAACAAAGTTACAAGATGAACACATTAAGGAAATGAAGGATGAACATACAGGGGTGGAAGAAAATTAAGGAGGAAAGGAAAATAAATCTAAATGAGATTATAGAACAACAGAAAAAAGAAAACCAAGAATAAGTAGAGAAACAAGTGTTTAGGGTACTAAAAAGTAAAGATTCTTTTGTCAGAGATGCAGCAGACATGAAAAAATTTGTAATTATCTCAGGTTTGAAAGAAAAACCTGTTAGTGAGGTCAGAAAGAGAAGGGGAAGAACTGAGAAGGGCAAAGGAAATAGTGTTAATAGTTATGGAAGGAAATAGAAGCCCAAGAGGAGATCGAAGAAGGTTTTAGGCTGGGAAAATATGTGGAGGGAGGGGCAAAGCCACTAAAAGTAAAATTTCAGTCTCAGGTCATGGCAAACAAAATAATCAACAAGACTTGGAAATTAGCAGATAAGGAGAGATTCAAAAATATCTGGATAAGGAGGGATGAAAATGAGGAACAGAGAACTAGAATAAAAGAACGTGTTAAGGAAGCTTAAGGAAAAAACGACCAGAGAATGGAGGAAGAGAAGACAGAGTTTTATTGGAGAGTTACGGATCAGAAATATTATTGAGGAAGGGGTACCAAAGGAGAGAGCGTGAGAGAAGGACATGATAAAAATGCAAAAAGATTGGAAGTGGCGTACGCTAATATAGATGGTCTAATCTCAGCAAGGCTGGAATTTGATGATTTCTTGAGAGTAAATAACCCAGACATTATGTGCCTTGTAGAGACTAAGCTAAGAGAGAATACTGAAATCCAAATGGGCAATGGGAAATACAAACATTGGAGAAGAGATAGAAAAGAAAAAATGGGTAGAGGAGTGATGATAGCAGTGAAGAATAACATAAATGTGGATAATGTGGAGCTGGGAAAGGGTAAGGCTGAACAGATAAACATGAGATTAGAAACCAGAGGGAAAGGCAAGAGAGACATCACAGTAGACAAGAGCATGGAATGAGGAGGAATATCAAGAGATATCGGACATGGCTAGATACCTACAGAAAGTGACTGAGAAAAGCAGCAACATAATCTGATGGGTGACTAATTGTAAAGAGGTAAACAGAGAGGAGTGGGACCCAGGGAATAGTGAAGATTCATGGGGCAGGAAATTGTTAAATATAGCTATGGTTAATGTAATGACTCAGTGGGTCAGAGAAGAGATAAGATTTAGAGGTGATGGCACACCCAGTAGACTAGATTTAATTCTAACCAAAGAACCTGATGCAATTGAATCTCTGAAATATCTGTGTCTTATAGGAAAAAGTGATCATGCAGCGATAGAGTTCCAAACGATAGAACAAAATAGGGAGACGAGATGAGCTATACAGGCATGGAAGATACAACTTTTGGAAAGCAAACTTTGCAGGACTGAGAAAACTTTTTGAAGAAGCGATTTGGTGAGAATTCTGGGAAACAAGAGATGCAGAGGAGCTGGGATATTTTTCTGGACATCTATAATATGGGTGTGGAAAAGTATGTGCCTAAACTTAGTGGGAAAGAGAACTGGAGAAATGACTGGTTCAACAAAAGGTATATCCATCCATCCATGATAGCAAAAATAGAAAGGGATGAGGCATGGAACGTATGGAGGAAGAGCGGTAATGATAGAACAAAGGAAGAATATAAAAGAACTAGAAATGAATATACAGTGGAGCCATTCAGATAGCGTTTTTTTTAGTAGCGAATCCATGGATAGTGACAGGAATGAAACTATCTCATAGCGATTAATGCTGCACGGTTAGCGTAAATCCGCTAGGCATTTAACACGTAGCGAGCTGGTAACACTGATAGTGAGTGCGAGTCTATCGTCATTCATTTCATTGACCCATGCGGAGTGAAAGTACGTATCTTAAGCTTTTCTTATAACTGATCTCCAAACTATCTCTCCCCTACCAAATTTTACAGTTTTAAATTTTTCCTTTACCTGTACTTTTCTCTTGGAGTAATGCCGATATCTAGGCAATACTGATGGGTGGAAGGTGAACCTCCCTGCAGTTACCCCAAGAAGAAGAAGAAGAAGATTGTTTGTTTATCCAAGTGCCGCGCATTCATTCAACTTGTCATAGTCTCACCATTGTTAAAGTTTTTTGTGACCTTCCATTTATTGTCTGGCTACTGAATGTTCTAATATCATGGCTTCAACTTCGGGGGCTGGTCCAAGTGGTGGTGGTGGCCCAGGGAAAAAACAGGAAGTGCTGGTAATATAAAAGTGACCAAAAAGGCCAGACAGTACATGTGTGGCAAGGCAAAGAAACAATACTGCATGGAGGAAAAGAAAAAGATAATTTTTTGAATATGTAGTATATGTTTATCTTATTACAGTACTGAAGAAATATGATGTGATACTGATGGGTAATGGAGGAAATTAGGGGTATAGCTGAAGGAGTCCAGGACTGTATTAATTTTTTTAGGTAAGAAGTTTGCCCCTCGGGTAGCGATTTCATGGATAGCGGCCATTTTGGTGGACTAATAAGGTCGCTATCCAAGGGGCCCCACTGTACAAGAATACGCAAAGAGAAAGAAAGAAGCTTCGAAAAAGGCATAATTGACAAATGTCAGGAAGAACCTAAATTGTTTTACAGGTTTATTAATGGTAAATGAAACAAACGGAAGAAATCAATATGCTGAAAGTAGAAGGAAATGTCTATAAAGATGCAGTTAAGCAAGCTGAAATAATGAACAAATGCTTCCAATCAGTCTTCACTAGAGAAAGTGATTTTGTGGAGGAGGAGGGAGTGACTAGAAATATAGTGTTAAATAAAAGAAGTGCAAGAAGTATACAAATTACTAGTAATTCAAGATGTGAGGAAAGCCTCAGGACCAGACGGGATCTCTAATTGGATACTAAAGGAATGCAGAGAACAACTGGTGGATATGATTCATGATTTAACTTTGCATTCTTTGGAAGAAGGGAAAGTGCCTTGGGATTGGAAGGGGGCCAGAGTGGTACCAATTTATAAGGGAGGAACGAAGGAAGAACCTCTGAATTATAGACCAGTGTCCCTGACCAGCTTGGTCGCAAAATTGTGCGAGAGAATCCTAAAAGACAGATAGATAAAATATCTGGAGGAGATGGACATTTTGGCAGAAAGTCAGTTTTGATTCAGAAGTGGAAGACTGTGTGTTTCCAACTTGTTGAGCTTCTAGTCAAGGGCGATTGATGTGCTACAAGAGAGAAATAGTTGGGAGGATTGTGTGTATTTAGATCTGGAGAAGGCCTTCGATAAGGTACCCACAAGTGACTACTGTGGAAATTGGAACACACAGGATGACTGAAGGGAAACCTCCTGGAGTGGATGAGAGACTTCTTGAGAGACAGGCAAATGAGGACAGTAATAAAGGACAAGATGTCTGGATGGAGGGAAATAACAAGTGGAGTCCTACAGGGCTCGGGTGTTAGCGCCAGTAATGTTCCTGATTTATGTTAACCATATGGTAGATGGAATGAACAGTTATGCAAGTCTGTTTGCTGATGATGCAAAGATCTTGAGGAAAGTATGGTTGAAGAACACTGTTAAATGCTGCAGGAGGACCAGGATAGGATTCATGAGTGGAGAAATTCAATGCAAAAAATGTAAAATACTGGAAATGGATAAAAGTACCAAGAGACCATGGGAGTGCTGGTCCTGGATAATTTGTCACCCGAAAAATACTCGAGTAACATAAGAGTAGCATTTCATTACATGAAATCCGCCTCAGGTTGGAAAATGCAGCAGTAGTGTGGTTCTCACATAAAAAGAAAGATATCAACAAGATTGAGAGAATACAGAGAACAGCAACCACGATTGTCCCTAGCCAGGCAGATCTGTCATACGGGGAAAGGCTGGAAAAGCTAGATCTGCCTACCTTCGAAGAAAGGAGAGAGAGGGGCAACATGATTGCAGTGTTCAGGGCCATGATGGGAGTAGATGAAATTGACAGAAAAGATCTGTTTGTATGGAATGGGAGAGTTACAAGAGGACACAGAATGAAACTGAAAAAGCCAAGTTTCTTGAAGGATATCAAGAAATACAGTTTTCCATATAGGAGTGAAGACCTGTGGAATAGCCTGGACAAAGAGATTGTTCAGTCTAAAAACTTAAACGAGTTCAAAGCAGAATTTGACTTCAGAAATGGAGACAGGACCCCACAAGCGTAGCTCATTTCCTGTATATCACATATAGGTAAATACACACACACACACACACACACACACACACACACACACACACACACACACACACATGTGCACACACACATCTGGAATAAAATTGGTGTATTGATAAGGTTAGAATACCAAGTTAGGAACTCATGATTTGAATTTCATTCTATTTCAGCCATTACTGTTTTGCATTCATTCAGTAAATGAATTTGATAATTTTGCAGTCAACTGGGAAGATGTTGAATGCTATCAAGAGTATTTATGATGGTGCTAGAGCTTCAGTGCCTTTTTTTTTTTTTTTTTTAAATAAAGGAAGAAGGAACCAAAGGCCAGGAGCCTGCAAACCATTCCTTTCAAGCAAAAATTGAAAACAATACAAAACAGAACCAAATCCAAGATCCGTTCATATTGAGATGCCTGGACACACTGTGTTTGAAAGACTGGAGATCATGGGAATTAGGAAATACAGACAGAGGGAGACAGAGTTGACCTATTGCATAAATGAAGGACTGGAAGTAATGGTTAACTCTTGGATTAGAGAGTTGGACAGAAAAGGGATAAGAGTTTGTTGCTAGATGGGTGCTACATGCCCGTCTTAGAGGTGGAAGGATGTGAGCAGACAGTTCAGAGGAGCAGTGACCGTTGAAGTAGCGATAGAAAAGAGATAAAGATGCAGCAGTGCGGAGAAGAGACAGAGGTTGAAGGGAGCCAGTAAGAGGAGAGAGTAAATGAAACGAAAAGCCTTTGACTCCACCCTTTTGAGAAGAGTTGTATGTGGGGAGCCTTCCCACATGTATAAAGTCAACAACTGTGCAGGGGTAAAGAAGGTATGGAGCCTGTGGATGGTGAACTATGTTAATTTTTCTGTCTGAATGTTGGATTGAAACAGGGGTGTGTTATGTCTCCATGGTTGTTCAGTTTGTATATGGATGGAGTTATAAAAGAGATACAAGGTAGGGCAGTGGATGTTGGAGTGGCCATAATGAGAGGGGGCAGCATTTGGAAACTTCATGTTCTTTTTTTTGCAAATGATACTGTATTGTTAAGTGAAGACAAAGAGGAACTGCAAGGCCTGGTGAATGAGTTTGGGAAAGTATGGAAGAAACGGAATCTTAAGGTGAATGCAGGGAAGAGTAAGTTGTGGTCTTCGAGAGACGAAGTCACTGAATACACAGTGAGGCTGGATAGTGAGGATGTGGAAAAATATGAGGGCATTTAAGTACTCGGGTTGTGATAAGTAAGGATGGAAATGTGGAGGATGAAGTGCTTGAAAGGGTACAGCAGGGAAGAAAGGTTGCTGGTTCATTGAAAGCAGTAATAAGAAATAGGGAAGTGATCATGGAAGTACAAAAGTCATTGCATGACAGTATTGTATTCCTCACTCTAACGAAAGAAAACAAAGATTGGACCTTGTTGGAAAAGGACACAGGTTAAGAGTGAAAGTCGGGGAAATTAAGTTTTTGAGAAGCGCATGTGGGCTTACATGGAGACAGATAGATAAGGAAGTCAAGGAGTATTGTGGTATGGATGCGGATTTGATAGAAGGCATTTGGACGTTGAGGTGGTTTGGCCATGTGGAGAGAACAGAGAGTGAGAGATTAACTAGGAATGTATGTGAGAAAGGTGGATTGGGGGAGAGGGAGGAGGAGACAGGATGAGATGAAGGAATTGAGTAGAGAGGTATATGAGAGGGGGGGGGGTGTATTTCGAGAGGAGGGCAGCAAAATGGCAGGGGACAGGGTGACATGGAGGTGATTTGTTTGTGGCCATTCCTTTTGGGATTAAGGCATCTGGCTATAGACAGATAGATAGATACATAGACTGTCAAACAGCATATGTGTAACCAAATTCAGCTTAAGTAAATTAACAAAAAAAAAAAAAAAATCTGCCCTAAATGAACCTAACCTTATTTCACGAAATAATTGGTTTCAAATACTGCATGTGTTATGTATATTTAGTTTGTGTACAGCAATCTCTTGTTCATTTCAGTGGTACAAGAGCACAACGCATATGCCTTGAATGTGTGGCGCAGAGTCAAAGTCAAACTGGAGGGACGTGACTTAGAGCCTTCAAGAAGAGCATCAGTTGCTGAACAGGTTGGTTAAGTGTATAAGTAGAACTTTGTGCTATAATTTGTGTATTGATACGAGGTGCAATTAAAAAGTTCTGAGACAGTTCCTGTTGCGAATGAACGGAGCACGGCACAGCAATGTGCATGCGGCAGGGGCGAGCAGTAACCTTTATGAGTCAGTATGCCACGTGGCATCACTCTGTCAACATCAAGACCTGTGTCACATGCGTTTTAGTGGCCACGTGCACATGCTTATTTGTGATCTCACTATAGACCATAAACTTGGCAAAGAGCAAACATCAGATTTTGTGAGACTTTGGAGATTGGCAATGGAGGCCCTTGAAATGCTTCAGCATGCCTATGGCAATGAAGCAGTGAGCCAGACAAGGTGTTTTGAGTGGCACTTGCACTTCAAGTGAGGTAGAATGTCATTGGAGGACAGCGAGAGGTCAGGGTGACCCTCCACGACCAAATCACGAGCAGAATCCTCGAAAATGTTGAAAATATTAAATTAATTGTGTGTGAGGATTGTCAGATCACCATCAAGGAGTTGCTGGCATCATCAGCATGTCATGTGGAACAGTTCAGGCAATCCCCACGTCCAGTTTGAGCATGCACCACGTTGCTGCCAAGTTCGTTCCCAGGCTCCTGACCCCCGAGCAGAAGCAGCATCGTGTTGAAGTCTGCCAGGATCTCTGTCAATTGGCCTGGGATGACCCAACCTTCATGTTGAGGATCATCACCGGTGACGAGAGTTGGGTCTACGACTATGACCCATAGACCAGACAGCAGTCTTCGCAGTGGAAGAGCCTGCACTCTCCAAGACCGAAGAAGGTGAGGCAGGTCAGGGGCACGACCAAGATGCATGTTTGCTGTTGTTGTTGTTGTTTTTCTTATATTTGCAGGGTTGTGCAAGATGAATTTGTCCCCAGGGTCAGACTGTCAATGTCACGTTCTTCTGTAACATTTTGAAATGCCTGAGGGAGGATGTTCAGTGCAACCAACCTGAACTGTGGTGTGAGGGCAATATGAAGCTCCATCATGACAATGTGCCCGCTCACAGTGCATTCAAAACGTTTGAGTTTTTCAGCTGCACCAACATGATCGTCACTCCACACCCCCCATACTCTCTGGATTTGGCCCCTTGTGACTTCTTCCTCTTCCCCAAGGTGAAGTTCAAGTTGATGGGTCACCATTTTGACACCATGGAGGAGACCCAGCAGAGTCACAGGTGGTGTTTGATAGGCTTGTAGAATGTGACTTCCTGGAAGTGTTCCAAGCATGGAAGAAGTGCTGGGAGTGATATATCACAGCACAAGGTGACTACTTTGAGGGGATGGTGGCCAAATGTATCAGGTACGATTTTTTGCTTCTTATAGACCTAGTCTTGGAACTTTTTGATTGCACCTTGTGTGTTGTCTTATACAGTATATAATTTTGTCACAAATTATAGCATCATATCACTGTACAGCTATTTTTGGACAAGTTATTCCTTCCATGTATTGTCTTTTTTTTTTTTTTTCCAGGTTGATTACACCATACAAGAGGCAACAAATATAGACAACTTAGCTACCTTGTATGAAGGCTGGACATCATGGGTGTAAGAATATAATTATTAGTAGCTTCTCCATTACAAATATTTCTGTAAGGATACCAGGAGGAAAGCTGTAAAGCACACTTTTTAAATGGGCTTAGTTATTTACATACTGTTTGACTTAATGTAATTAAAGTAATTTCTTGAAAACATAAGCACATAACTGTCATCTCTTGTACCACCATCCTGACCTTTTGTCCCCACACGATGATAGGGTTTGGTTGCTGTTGCAGCAGCCCCAGACCCATCTGAATGTTGTTATTGTTTTTGATGAACTCTTGTTTGTGTGGCTGAGCAGACCCATTGACCACATATAAGCAACTGCATCAGTAGGGCCATTCTACAAGTGCAGTACAGTACATACACCATGCAGGGAACTAGCACCCCTGAATGATAGACAGAGCCTCACCCAGGTTGAACCAGGGTCTTTTCCCATGGTGAGGTGTGGGGAAATAGGAAGTTTGGCTTCTGGGTGGATGCCACAGCTGCTTTGTTCCACCATGGTGCACAGCACCACCACATGAAGGCTACTCAATGGCAACTGAGCTTCATAGTATGTATTGTTAATGATATGGTAGGCTGTTTATTATATTTTTCACTAGTTATGATGAGGTGGTAGAAGGTGCAAACCATCATCCACTTATTTGATGTGCAGCCTCTTTCTTTCCCTTTTCTCATTCTGTCTGTGTGATTGCCCTCCCGTCTCCCTACTTCTCCCTGTCCTTTCTGTCATATTTTATTATGGCACTATTCTTTTCTCTTCAAGTGGTACTACAGTGAGTGACTAGCCTAATGGCATCCAGCAACCCAGCAGACCATTTACAACTCTGGGTATAACTGTATAACCATATTATGGGGTGAAATGCAACTTGCCATGATGCCCTTGCTAACTGTATGGAGAGATGCAAATGCAGTGTTCACCCAGTAACCAAACCTCCACACTTCCCCCACATCTTACTGTGGCGAGGCATTGTCAGCCACAAGATAACACTGGTTTGGTGCACGGGATGACCCTCTATGCAGAGGTGTAGCTTGCCTGTGGTTGATGGGTCTGCCTAGTCACACAGACTGGGGTTGATTATCAGCAACAACAACAGTTATCTTCATGACTGTACATTCCAAAGTTTTCCATTTTCCATAAAGCCTTTGGATCTAAGGATTTTTTATTGAAAAACAAATACTGTAGTAATGTGGATGGGTTTAAGTCATGAAATGGAACCTGACTATGTTAAAGAGTAGCTGGAGGTTATATCTCTAACTAAAACTGAACTAAACAGTGACATCATTAGTGACATAAAACTGTACTAGCTTGGAAGAAATACAATGTGTGAAGGAAGGTCAGGGAGGGGAAATTTGCACAGGGTTTAATGATTATGATTGTTGGACAAATAAAAGCAAGAAGAATAAAGCTTGAGAATACTGATATGTATTATGTGGCTCCACTGACTATTGCATTGAAGAGGGAGGAATATGAACAGGTGATGAGAGAGACCCTGGATGTGCTAATGATGTAGTTCCAGAGTAAGTCAACTGAAGCCTACTGGAGATTTCAACTGTACTGAGGCTGATTGCAAAAGGAAGGAATGTAGCAAGTAATAAAGAATCCAGAAGTATTATTTTTAATAGAATTGACGGAAAAAGAAAAATGTTAGCCTAACGCATGACAGAAAAGAAAAGAACCAGAAAGGATGATGAATTTTTGACGTTGCACCCAATATTCACAAAAGATTCTTACGGGGTGCATAGCCTGAAAAATGCCAGTCGTCGTCGTCGTCCAACAACTCTTTTAATTTGGACAAAATTCTGGCGCCGCCTTGCGAAGGCGTCTTATCGCCACAAACACTGATCTGAGAAATTGTTTATTAAGTTTCTATCTCGGTGACCTTTGAAGAAAGATCACAAGACGCTTCAGGCACCAGTGGAAGTGTTGCCATCTAGATGGACCTTTATTTCAGTATCCATAGAAAACAATGTCTCACCATGGGTGGGCTGGGAGGTGAAGAAAAGAAGCGCACTTATGAGTGATGGCATCACTCCCCCTTCCTGCCGTCAGCTGATCAGTTTGTCAATGTAACTGATGTATGGTGCTTCCATTTAACATTCAAATACTTCTCACTATTGCAGTTACTATTTCCCAGCCTCATCCCCAACCATTGCCAGCTTCTTCCCCAATCATTCCAAGCTGATCAGTGTTTGTGGTGATAAGACACCTTCAGAAGGTGGTGCTTGAATTATGAAAGGGCACATGAAATTCTTATGACCACCAGTCTTATTTACTGGGCATCCACAGATGGTGTTGAGTGTGGTGCATGATCACTTGGATTGCTTTTGTGTGTGTGTGTGTGTGTGTGTGTGTGTGTGTGTGTGTGTGTGT
>JAGKTI010004907.1:33783-47846 GCA_018397915.1 Birgus latro
TGTGGTGGGTGTGGCGGTTTTTGTTGGTGGTTGTGTTGGGGTGGGTGTGTGTGTGGGTGTGTGTGTGTGTGTGTGTGTGTGTGTGTGTGAGAGAGAGAGAGAGAGAGAGAGAGAGAGAGAGACTTTGGGCATAGGCTTCACAGCCTGCTATCAAGGCCCAGCAGTCTTCCTACATACCATACACCTCTACATGTCACCACTTTGGCACTACACCCACTGTCCTTATTGAATATATGCTAGGGCTGTCTCATTCAGGACTGGTGTACTGGTATTAGCGGGGGTATTTTTACAACATGTCGGCAGGTCTTCTGGTAGATCAGTAAAGCCTGGTTTTAATGAAACTCAAATCCTTAAACTGTTCCCTGCTCCAGTGGGGATTTGAACCAGGGTCCATTAGGACTGCAGGCCACCTTACACTGTGTGCCTTGGTGGTGATCCCTGTATTTTGTCTGATTCTTGTAATTTTACTGTACTTATATTTTACTCAAACTATGGCTTTTAAGACAGATGCAATTGTCAGTGTTGGTGTCAAGCATAAATATTAGTCTATTTCAATAGAGTCAGACCACCTTGATCATGGTTCATTTATATGCCAAACTACCATAATGATGAAACCCTTTAATAACCAAATAAAGCAGTAAATGGGAATAAATATTAATTGTTTCAGGGCCCACAAATTTACGCTAACCTTTTTGCCTAATACTGTACCCGAATAATAACACCTAAAATGACTGGAGGGACTGGATCACTTATGTTTACACTGATTCTGCTACACTTGATAGTAAACCGGACAATATATTTCTCTCATAATTCTCCAAACTTTGTGAGCCTGGATTATTATTGATGTATTTTGTTTGTGAATGTGAAATTCCCACAATTAACTATTCCTAACCATCATTTTCTGTTCATGCAAATATAAAAGTTCTCATTAAATTTCTAATTTTTTAAGTTAAGCTTACCCTTAAATACTATATCACCACTTCAGTTTATTATTAAGCACTACCACAGTCAAATCAAAAGGTTATTTTCCATCACTGGTATCTATTTTTATCAGGGAATGTAGATTGCATAAAGCATTACTAAGTTTTTTGGTTGTTTGCATGTAGAAGCCAGTCACCATGAGACATACCATTGCCATAGTAACTGATACACCTTGGTACCAATTAGTGCATGATCAAATAGCAGAATTTCCAAATAGTGCGAGCTCTCTTAATATCCACAGCGTCTGAAATTAACAATGCTCTTGAAGCCACGACAACAGATGTGATTACTGCAGCATCTTTCGAGGACATATTACAGGAGGTGAGACAAGAGGAGGTTACACCAATGCCAGCAACCCAGAAACACCTGGAGAGCTCCCCATGATGCAGATCAGCCGAATCTTGGCTGTTGTAGATACCTTAACCCAGGTGTTCTTAAAGTAGTGCCTCCATACCCTCAGGGGATGTCGAAATGGCTTCTTGGGGATATTCAGACAGGTATCCTGAAAAAAAAAAATCATGTATAGTAACTACGACTAACTAATCTGCTTTGAAAAATATAAAAGAATGTAGAATTCAACTGTTTGTTCATAGCCATTCTCTCTTTTTTTTTTTCCCAGGAAAATGAAAGTGGAAGGAGTAACAGTATTAGAGAGGGGCTATCAGGTTGACTCGCAATTGAATCTGGGGGTATCAGGGCTGAAAAATTTTAAGAACCACTGCTTAACCCTTTGGCTGTGGCAGCCATGACGACACCCTACTGAATGTGCCCAGTGCAGGGAAATAGGAAAAAATGGTGTATTTTCAACTCGTGTTTTAACCCGCCCACCCCGAACTCGTGTTTTAACCCGCCCAGCCCGACCACTTTTTTACCCAACCCACCCTCAGAACCCGACTGATTTTCAACTTGTCTTTCGCTTTTGGTGAGAAACATCGAAAATTCAGCGAGAAAGCTCTCACCTGAATTGAAAAATATTCTAAACAGGTAAGAGATCCATCACCTGACTACCGTTTTTTATCATGCCGTGCTCCATAAAATACGATCCCTGTGCGATGGAAACTTAATCAAAACAGCACAGCCTCATAGATATTTATATACTTGGTACGAATTTATATCCAATACAAGAGTATATTGCTTTTCACACAATAATATTGGCAATGTAAGCGTTGTTCCCTTACCAAATACATCAGCATTTTACACCTAACTTGGCGATGTTATCTCCCGATTACTTCTGTTCATTACTAACTCTGGTGCCACACAATCTTTGTCCTCCACATCGAATCACTTTCGCCTTGAATTTTGTCGTCAAGAGACCGTGGTGCTACGTGTCTTTACTGGTCAGGTCACTGCTAACAGGTGAGTTGAGAGAAAATCGCGCACCCCCCCGAGGGGGGGGTGTTGAACAGGGTCAGGCAGTGTTGCCACCTAGCTGGGGGTAGAGGAAGGTCTCCCACATATGCCTACCAAAAATGACGTATCTATTTCATTTATTTGGTACGAATTTATGTGTAGTAAAAGTCTATAATGGTTTTCACACAATAATATAGGCATTTATAAGCATTGTTCACTTACCCAAAACCCCAGTATATGGCACCTTCCTTTACGACATTACCACCTCATCACTTCTGTTTGTTTCTACCTCTAGCTTCTTTGTTTCTTTGTCCTCCACCTCAGGAATCACTTTCACCATGAATTTCGTCATTAGGGAGACCGTGGGGCAACATACCTTTACTGGCCAGCTTACTGCTAACAGGTGAATTGCCCAGTGTGGGGGTAGGGGGGGAAGGAGGGGCCAGGCAGTATCCCCGCTTGACAGCAGGTAGAGGAAGGTCTCCCACATATGCCTACCAAAAATCACCCGCGAATGTTGAAAAATGTGCACACAATGGGCCTTGCAATTGCGTGACGTACGGTGTACGTCGTTGGATCTGTCCGCGGAAAAAAGTTGCGACGTACACCGTACGTCGATGGGGATGGGACTCAGCGGGTTAACACCTGGTGTCAATAGACACTCACCTGACCGGAAGTCTGTCTCAAATGGAGTCTGCCACGCTACGATACGCTGTGAGGGGGGACTGCGGTATTCTAGTGAGACACTCCGAGTTGGCTAGACATATCACAATTAACGTGCTTGTACACTGAGGAGGGAAGGTCTTTAACCCGTCACGTCCTGACTGATTTCCAACCTACCATACCACAAAATCCCGAGCATTTTTGGAATTTTTTTTTATTGGCTCAAACCTTCGCTTTTGGTGAGAAACATTGAAAATTCATAGAGAAATCGCGATCCTATGCTTAAAACTGTTGATACAGGTGCCATGCAACCTTATGTTTTCCTTCTTTTTCGGGGTACCTGGCTAAAGAAAACAAACTATGGAAGGGTTAATTAATTCAAGCTACGTTCAATTGTGTATTTATTTATGTATTTGGTACGAATTTATGTGTAGTAACAGACTGTATTGGTTTTAACACATTTATATAGGCAATAGTCACCAAACACATTCACATATGGCACCTTCCTTTATGACATTACCACCTCAACACTTCTGTTTGTTTCTTGCTCTAGCTTCTTTATTTCTTTGTTCTCCACCTCAGGAATCACTTTCACCGTTAATTTCGTCATTGGAGAGACTGTGGGGCAACATACCTTTACTGGCCAGCTTACTGCTAATAGGTGAATTGCCCAGTGTGAGGGGGAGGGGGGATTAGGTGGGGCCAGGCAATATCCCCGCTTGACAGAAGGTAGAGGAAGGTCTCCCACATATGCCTAACAAATCACCCATGAAACTTGAAAATTGTGCAAATTATGACCCTTGCAATTGTGCAATGTACCCATACGTTGATGGGTGTAGCTGTGACAAAACATCGCGATGTACCCATACGTCTATGGGACTTGGCGGGTTAATAAACAAGGGGTGGCATGATTGGTATAATATAATTTCTTCTGTTGGTCACTGTGGTGTTTCACTCACGTGCCTGTGCACTAGGGAGGGAGAAGTTTTAATAAGCAAGCAGATGGCACAATCGATACAATATAATTGTTCTGTTAGTCACTATGGTGTTTTATTCACTAGGGGGGCATGGGACTCCACTCGGGATATACACTAGACCAGAATCACTAGTGGGCTCGTCCAGTCTTATACTCTGGGCTCCTGGTCATTTTACCACGAGAATACACTATACAGAATCACTCGCGTTGTACAAACTACCGTATACATAGATCTGGGTCTAGAAAGCACACACTGGTAAAGTCCATCTGTTTTACTATCACTGATAGGTTGCAGGTTGTTTCCTTTGTCCGGAGGACAGGCAGAGTGACACGCCCTGGGTGGGGCCTCACACGTAGTCGTGGGGCTAAGGGCTCGGCCCGAAGAGAGCCAGGAGACGGGCCCGACTTCGAGTCTGAGAGAGACTCGGAGAGGTCCCACCAGCAGGTAAGTCATGCCCTGGTGTTCGGGGCAACTCCCGGGGTGGCTGAGGATCCAGGGTACTGGAACCCGCTGTGGCTGGACTGCGGCAACGGCTGGAGGGCGGCATCGCTGTCAGGGTCGTCACACGGGAACCTCGGGCTGGGGGAGTAGATGACGGAGCCCAACGTCGGCTGCTACATCTGCTAGGGCTCCGCCTTGGCTGCTGTTCGCACTGGTGGAGTTGCAGGGAACCAAGACCTCAGGTGAGGCCTTGCCACGGCTCGGGAAAAGGGTCCTCTCCAGCTGCAGGATCTCCTGTGGGAGAGAAACAGACTATGGCCTGCTCTACCTTTGGCCTGGCGTGGCTAATGGCCGACATTGTGGTGGCACAGGGGACTACAGCTTCAGTGCGGCTAATGGCCTGCTCTACCTCTGGCCTGATGCGGCTAGTGGCCATTGTCGGAGTGGTCGAGGGGGTTGTAGCTCTGGTGTGGCTAATGGCCTGTACCATGGAGAGAGGAGAACTAGTAGCAGAGGGACGGACGATTGTCGATCCTGCCTCGTACCCAGCACGGCTTGTGGCTGATGCTGCAGTGCTACTCTGAGGGGAACGACTACAGGAGTTGGACGACTGGTGGCCTGTCCTACCTGACCGACACGCATCCGTGCTGTGGCCTTCAGTGGGGATGCAACTGGGGAACGGACTGTGGCCAGTTCTGCTCCTTGCCCGGTATGACAGTGGCCAATACTGCGGTGTTACATGGAGTTGCAATTGCAAACTCCACCCCTTACCTGGCGAGTGGATTTTCGGCCGGAGACTAGGCGCCGGCAACTGCTACCTTCCCGGGATGTTGGCTGGGGGTAAGAGGGGTGTCGGGGATGGATACAGGCATGCCGTTCCTGTTCCGCGCCGCTCGGTGTCCGCAGCAGGCCCCCGGTAGTCCTTGGGGGGTTGGGGGTGTTGGTGTCGTCTGCACCGGACGTCGCGTCGTCTGCGGCCTTCACCCCTAACTTCCGTATTTCACCACCCTCCCCTGTAAGAAGGTCACTACCCCGTGACTGGAAGTGGTACAGGTTGATGTTGGATGTTTGGTGGAAGGGTTTGAGGTGATACAGGAAGGTGGTCCAGTGGTCGGTTGGTATATTGGGCTGCAGGTGTTGGCAGTAGGAGACACGAAGAGTGGAAGGGTGGTTCGCCTGCTGGAGGATTCGCAGTAAGTGGTGTGTGCTCCGGATGCGTTGGTGTTGCCCGAAGGTGGGGATCCAGGTTATCCTCGTGATGCGCATGGTGGTGGTGGTGGTTGTGGTGGTTTGGAGGCGAATGCTGGCTACAGGCAGTCCGGCGTGGTTTATATTGCTGGGGGAGCGTGGAGGTGGTGTTCCCTTGGGAGTGCAGCGGGATGGGTTTTTCCGTGTGAGATGAGTAGGGATGGTTATTGGGGTGGTGTTACGGGGAGGGGTGGGCGGTTGGCTGCTGGAGGGTGAGGGGGTGGGTGTAGGTGTGGAGATGTAACGTGCTGGTGGGCGTGAGACATGGCTGGAACGGGTGGTCATGGTGGTGAGACGGGGAGTGGGCAGCGACGGGGAGTGGGGTGGGGGAGTGGGGGCGGGCAGAGAGCGAGGCAGTGTAGAGTGATTGGTTGTCGGGGTTGGTGGGGCGGGTGCTAGGTTGGGCGTGGAGTGCAAGGTGGTAAGTGTGGAATTTCCCACAGGTGAGGGCGACGACATGGTGTGGGCAGCGTGGCGGTTGCAGGGGAACATGGTGGTGGTGTGGGTGTAGTGCGTAGGAGTGGCGCAGGAGTTCTAGGTGGTGAGGGGGTGTTGGAGACCGGCGGGGATGGGGATTGGGAGGAGTAGTAGGAAAATGGCTCTTTGTGGGGAGTTGGAGGTGTCAGTTTGGCTTGGGGAGTCGAGGAGGGAGCTGCGGGGGTGGGGGAGTCTTGGGCGGGGTGGACGTGGCGATTCCTGTATGTGCGGGCGGTTCCGTTGCAGTTGACGATGATCTGAAAGGGGTTGGGAACTTTAGTGATGGTGTAGGGCCCCAGGAAGCAGGGAGCAATTTTGTTGGGGGTGGGGAGGTGTGCAACGAAAACCTTGTCGCCTGGTTTGTAGTGGTTGGCGGGGGAGGAATCGGTTTGAGTAGGTGTGCGTGCAGGTGCTGTAACTGATGCTTTAGGTGTTGTAGGGGGTTGGCGGTTGAGGAGTGGGTGAGGGGTTGAAGGTGCTGTCGGAGAGGGAGGAGGAGGGGTGCCTCACCGAAAACCCGCTCGTGGGGGGTGAAGCCGTCATCACGGGGGCAGCTGTTAATTCCCCACTGGACAATTTTGACATGTGCAGGCCAATCTTGATCTTGGGTATCCTGGATGCAGGTCCTGATTTGATTTAACAGGGTCCGGTGACTCCTTTCGCAAACCCCATTTCCTTGGGGCCAGTATGGTGAAGAGTGGGAAATGGAGAATCCGAATAGGGTGGATAGTTCCTTCCAGATTTGCTCCGTGAACTCTGGGGCGTTATCAGAGTGAATGGCGTGGGGAACGCCAAAGTAGGGGAAGACGTGGCACATGAGGGAGTCGGCTATGGCGACGGTGGTGTGCTCCTTGGCCGGACAAGTGATCAGGAATTTGGGGTATATGTCGACGAATGTAATGATGTATTTGTAGCCAGACCTAGGTGGCAGGGGGCCAACAACGTTGACAGATAATAACTGCCAAGGTTTGTGGGCAGAGATCTTGCCGGCTGGACCCGCAGAACGGGTGATGTCCTTGCCTAGGCAGCACGCCTGACATGCCTGAGTGACATGCTGGGCGAGAGTAGTGGGGTTGGGGGCCCAGTAGAGGTCGTTGAAGACCTGGGTTAACTTATTCGTACCCAGATGGATCCCATTGGCTGAGTGGAGGTGGGTGAGTATGTCTATCGCGGAGTCTGGGTCCAGGACGATGCGTTCCGATGGTGTAAAAAGTTGGTCTCCTTGCAGGTGAAGTTTCAGAAACAGGTGCTGGGGAATCTAGGGGGGCTAATGCTGGTCCTGCCAGCGCCGGATCAGCTCGGACTGGAGGAGGAGTAGGGACTGTACTGGTAAGCGGGAGAAGGCGTCGGTGTTGATAAGCAGTTTCCCGGATCGGTAGGCAATCTCGTAGTCAAACTCCTCGAGTGCTTCGCGCCAGTGGAGGAGCTGGGCATTCTGAGTGGCTGATTGTTGGAGCCACTGAAGGGACTGGTGGTCTGTGATGACAATGTCCCTGGTGCCGGATAGGTAAGCCCTGAAGTAGTCGAGGGCCAAGACAATACCCAGACATTCGCGCTTGTTAGCAGTGTAATTTCTTTCGGCTAGGTTTAGGGTGCGGCTGACACAAGCGATAATGTGCTCGCGCCCTTCCAGGACCTGCGCCAGGACGGTGCCTATGGCTACCAGCGAGACATCGTTGTATAATATGAAGGGGAGGTCGTAGTTCGGGAAGGCGATGATGGGGACCGAGACGAGTTTTTCCTTTAGGGTTAACCGCTGTTATTCGGTCGTTGCTCCAGATGAATGGCTCGCCTTTCTTAGTGAGGTCATGTAGTGTTTTTACAAGGTCAGCAAACTCTTTGATGAATTGCCGGTAATACGACGCGAGCGCCAAGAAGGCGCAGACTTGGTGGACGTCCTGCGGGAGGGGCTGATCGGCGATGGCTCTCAGCTTATCGGGGTCCGGAGAGATGCCTTTCCCAGAGACGATGTGCCTTAGGAAGGCAACAGAGTGGGCGGCTAGGACGCACTTAGTGGGCTTGAGTTTCAACCCGGCCTGGCGTATTCGTTGAAACACCTGTCGGAGGCGGTGCAGGTGGTCGGCCCACATCTTGCTAAAGACAATAACGTTGTCGAGGTATGTCAGGCAGACTTCCCTGGTTAGGCCGCTGAGGATGGACTCCATGAGGCAGGAGAAGGTGGCTGGGGCGTTGCATAGCCCAAACGGAAGAACATTAAACTGATAATGTTTCCCATTACTGGTGGAAAAGGGCATTTTCCCTTGATCCTGGGGGTGGACAGGGACCTGCCAGTATCCCGATTGGAGGTCCAGTGTGGAGAACCAGGTGGAGCCATGCAGGGAGTCCAGGGAGTCGTCAGTGCAGGGGAGGGGAGTTGCATCCTTGATGGTTACATCATTCAGGTGGCGGTAATCGATGCAGAATTGTAGGGTGCCATCCTTTTTCCGAACCAGGACAACGGGGGAAGACCAGGGGCTGGTGGAGGGCATGAGGATGCCGGCATCCAGCATTTCGCGGACTTGCCTGTCTTCTTCAGCCCGTTGGTGTGGGTTTTTCCGGCGGGAGGGTTGCCGAATAGGGAACCCGGTGGTGTGAATTTCGTGGGCCAAGTATGTTGTATGCCCCAAACTGGCAGGCCCTGTAGAAAAAAGGTCTTGATATTCAATGAGTAGGTGGTGCAGGGTCTCGGCTTGATGGGGGGACTGGGAAGTGGGGAGGGGCTTGAATTTAGGGGTGGGGTGTTGCAAGGCTCAGCTGCCTCTAGGTCGCCGATCAGGAGTCCTCTTGGTAGAGTGAGGGGTGTAGCTGCCAGGTTCGCCACTTTGATGGCATTGTGGTGTGGCGAGAGGAAGGTTGGCGACATCAGGCGGGCGGAAAGGGGCCTGGTGGGGATGTTTGGGGAAAAGAGGGAATGGGTCCCCATGGGCTTATTGTACCATGTGTTTGTGGACTTGGAAAAAGCTTTTGATAGAGTACCAAGGAGAGTTATAGAGTGGGCCTTGAGAAGACAGAATGTGCCTGAGAGACTCATTGCAGCTGTCATGTCTCTCTATATTGATACAAGATCAAAAGTCAAGACAATAGCAGGAACATCAGGAAATTTTGGAATAGGAGTTGGGGTACATCTATGGTTAGCACTCAGTCCATTGCTGTTTAACATAGTAATGGAGGAGGCAACACGGGAATGTAGGGGGGAAGGCCCATGGGAATTGCTGTATGCTGATGACCTAGTGCTGACAGCGGAGACTAAGGAAGAAGTGGTGGAAATGCTTAATAGATGGAAAAATGGAATGAAGGAAAGGGGAATGAAAATAAATATGGAAAAGACAAAGGTAATGATGACAGGGAAGAAACCAGTAGAAAGAATTCAGTCAGGAAAATAGCCATGTGGATGCTGTGGCAGAGGAGTAGGAGTGAACTCGTTGTGCATGGAGTGTAATAAGTGGTGCCATAGAAGGTGTTCAGGTCTGCAGAATTTGAGAGGAGTGCAAAATTTCCGCTGCCCAGCACTGCATAAGAAGAAAGGTGGAGGGAGATGAAGCAGAGGATGTGCTAGAGGTGAATGGGGGCACACTACAGGAAGTGCAGCAGTTCTGCTATCTAGGAGATATATTGGACTGCGAAGCAGGTGTGGAGAGATCAGTCAGAACAAGAGTGGCATCAGCAAGGTTAAAGTGGAAGGAAATAGCTAGCCTACTGGTCAAAAAACACATACCACTGAGACGCAGAAGTAAAATATATGAGGCCTGCATTAGACCAGTATTGATATATGGTGCTGAAACATTGGCTTTGACAGATAGACTGATGAATGTTCTGAGGAGTACTGATCATGGAATGTTAAGATACATGGCGGGAGTGAAATGGGAAGACAGAGTTTTTAGTAAGGAGGTAGCCAGAAGATGCGGGGTGAAGGATCTTGATATCACCTTGAGGCAGAAGCGGCTTAGATGGTTTGGTCACGTGAGGAGGAGTGAGGAAAGGAGCTGTGTGAGAATGGCAGAGGAACTGGAAGTGGTGGGACGTCGACAGCCAGGAAGATCTAAGAAGACCTGGAAAAGTGTTGTAATGCAATATGTGGAAAGACTGGGTATTGAAGAAGATTTAATCCAGGATAAGAAGCAGTGGAGAAAAGCCATCGCACGTCCAACCCCAGTTTGAATATGGGAACAGAAGGACGAAAAACGAAGATGATGATGATGATGATGATGATGGGCTTATTGATCTGTAGCCAAGCTTCATGGTGGGGAGGAATGGTGAGGGTGGATGCAACGGTCACGGGGAAAGTGGGGCAGGGGGAGCTGGGGCATGACAAGGAGGAGGGGAAGGGGGTCAGGAAAAAGAAGGGGGGGAGGGTCGTTTTGTCATGCGCACGAGCAGAGGGCTAGGGGCTGTCGGGGGGGCAGTCGGAAATGGAGCCACCTCCCATGGCAGTTGATGTGGGTGTGTAGCTTCTGGAGAAGGTCCAAACCCAAGTAGCCCTCACAGGCACGGCAGGAAAAGTCAAGAACAATGAAAGGGTGCTAGGTGGAGGCTGGTTGGTGGGCCTTGGCTCGTAGGGCCCGAGTTTCCCCACGGATAGGCAAGGGGCCTTCCCCCACATCTACGAGGTGGGCTGAGGTGGGGAGAAGGGGGTCAAAAGCCTTCTTGTGCCGGGAGTAAAACTGCATGTACAGGCAGGACCTGGCGGCTCCTGTATCTACCAGAAGTCTTGCCTTGACCCCCCGCAACTTCATTTTGTCGTAGATCGGGGGTCGTTACTTTGTAGAGGTGGCCCCCACCAATGTGGGGAGGTGCGGGGGCGGTCCTAAAAATCCAACGTCAGCTCGAGGGCCTTGTCGGTGTCAGCATCGCCTGGCTCGCAGTCGGTGTCTGGTTTCTCAATGATGGGGGGTTCTGGATTCGCGTTTTTTTTGTCTACTGCCGACAATTGGCAGCGTCTTGGCGGGTTGGTTCTGATTCTGCGCGCCGTCTTCAACTGTTCACGTATATCATGAAGTGGGCAGCGGCTGCTACAGGCTATAAACTCCCGTGGATTAATGGTGATGAGGTTTGTGTTTTCTTTCTGTGGCGGCCGTTTCTTGGTGGGGCGGGCTTTTCGGGGGGCCGGGGTGGGGACGCTTCGTGTCGGGGCTGAATGGGATTGGGGTGGTAGTGGGGAGGGTTTCGTAGGGAACTGGCTCACGACACCGATGTGTTGCGTAGCGGGGCGTGCTGCAAGGAGGCGGCAGATGAGTTGGACATCACGGTCCAAATTTCATGCTGGGTCGTGGATAGTGAAATGTTCTTTCACTGTGCCCAGGAGGACTCTGAGGAGGGTGTTGAATATATGCTCGTCCTGGGTATCTATTTCGGCATGCGGGTACGTGACGGTGACGAGTCGCCGAGCTTCGATCAATGTGTAGTCCAAGTCACCGTCATACTTCAGGGCATCGAGTTGTGACATCGCGACAACTTTCCATAATGAAGGGGCAATAGCCTCTGTTACTATTTTTACAAATCTGGCTCATGTGAGATCTGGGACTATTTTCAGTGCTACACTAGATACCGCCTTTCCCAGGTGAGGTAGAGTGACAGCTATTTTCTGTCTATCATTATCAAACCCGATGTCAAGTAATGGCGTGACCATATCTAAGTATGTAGTGATGTCACATTGTTCTGGGTCAAATTTTGGTAGGGGTACATGTGTTTTGGCTGCCATTTTTCCAAATATTCTTTCCAGTCCTGTTTTCCCACAGTCCGGTCAAGAACCACTGCTAGCCACCAGTGTTATGCCACGTATTTGAGAGGCGGTTACTCGTCCTTCCAAATACGCAGGCTACAGCGGGTTCCTGTTCAAGACCAGGTCGGCAATTCTAAGGAAAGAACTGGACACAAAAACAAGGCAATGAATTGTTACACACATGTATTACGAATATCTTCCCAGAGACAAATACTACATCAATAGGTACACTAGATTCTGGGTTGGCCGGAAACGGGTTAACACAAGGTTTTACTGAGTTGAATTTTGTCTCTATACCGGCTCAGGGAAAGTATGGTACTATAGCACTTAAATTACACTTACAATTCTGGACACAGGAATACACTTGCTTTAATTTCCCAAACTCGTATAGCACTGGACAGCACCGATGCAAAGATACAATTACGTTAACACCTGGTGTCGATAGGCACTCACCTGACCGGAAGTCTATCTCGAATGGAGTCTGCCGCGCTACGATACATTGTGAGGGGGGACTGCGGAATTCTAGCGAGAAACTCTGAGGTGGCTAGACATATCACAACTAACGTGCCTGTACACTGGGAAGGGAAGGTCTTTAATAAACAAGGGGGTGGCACGATTGGTATAATATAATTTCTTTTGTTGGTCACTGTGGTGTTTCACTCCCGTGCCTGTGCACTAGGGAGGGAGAAGTTTTAATAAGCAAGGGGATGGCACGATCAATACAATATAATTGTTCTGTGGTGTTTCATTCACTGGGGGGGGGCACGGGACTCCACTCGGGATATACACTAGACCAGAATCACTAGTGGACTCGTCCAATCTTATACTTTGGGCTCCTGGTCACTTTACCACGAGAATACACTATACAGAATCACTCATGTTGTACAAACTACCGTATACATAGATCTGGGTCTAGAAAGCACACACTGATAAAGTCCATCTGTTTTACTATCACTGATGGGTTGCAGGTTGATTCCTCCGTTCATTGGACAGGCAGAGTGACACGCCCTGGGCGAGGCCTCACACGTAGTCATGGGGCTAAGGGCTCGGCCTGAAGAGAGCCAGGAGATGGGCCCGACATCGAGTCTGAGAAAGACTCGGAGAGGTCCCACCAGCAGGTAAGTTGCGCCCTGGTGTTTGAGGCAACTCCCGGGGTGGCTGAGGACCCAGGGTACTGGAACCCAGGGTGGCTGGACTGCGGCAATGGCTGGAGGATGGCGTCGCAGTCAGGGTTGTCACACGGGAACCTCGGGCTGGAAGAGTAGTTGACGGGACCCGACGTCGGCTACTACATCTGCTAGGGCTCCACCTCAGCTGCTGCTCGCACTGGTGGAGTTGCAGGGAACCAAGACCTCGGGTGAGGCCTTGCCACGGCTCAGGGGAAGGGTCCTCTCCAGCTGCAGGATCTCCTGTGGGAGAGAAGCGGACTATGGCCTGCTCTACCTCTGGCCTGGCGCAGCTAGTGGCCGACGTTGTGGTGGCACAGGGGACTACAGCTTCAGTGCGGCTAATGGCCTGCTCTACCTCTGGCCTGATGCGGGTAGTGGCCATTGTCGGAGTGGTCCAGGGGGTTGTAGTTCTGGTGCGGCTAATGGCCTGTACCATGGAACGAGGAGAACCAGTAGCAGAGGGACGGACGATGGCTGATCCTGCCTCGTACCCAGCACGGCTTGTGGCCGATGCTGCGGCGCTACTCTGGGGGGAACGACTACAGGACGACTGGTGGCCTGTCCTACCTGACCGACACGCGTCTGTGCTGTGACCCTGCAGCGGGGTTGCAACTGGGGAATGTACTGTGGCCGGTTCTGCCCCTTGTCTGGTATGACAGTGGCCAATACTGTGGTGTTGTGTGGAGTTGCAATTGCAAACTCCACCCTTTACCTGGCGAGTGGATTTTCGGCCGGAGACTAGGTGCCGGCGACTGCTACCTTCCCGGGACTTCGGCTGAGAGTAAGAGGGGCGTCGGGGAGGGATACAAGTACACCGTCCCTGTTCTGAGCAGCTCAGTGTCCGCGGCGGCCCCCCGGTAGTCCTTGGAGGGTTGGGGGTGTTGGTGTCATCTGCACCGGCTGTCGCATTGTCTGCGGCTGTGGGAAATATTTTCCCCCCGAGCTGTTGTGCTTTTTACTTTTAGTTGTCGATCGTTAAAGGGCAGAGGAAAACGTACTTGAGAGGTTTAAAAACCCAGAGATTACGTTCTGTTAATT